>BQNB010041557.1:0-46691 GCA_026074375.1 Tanacetum coccineum
TAGAAAATTAGAAATGACATGTTTTGAAACTATTTGAAACTCTCGCTCGAACTTCATTTACACACCCGTGTCAATGTTAATCGACATTTCTAAGCACGTAAATGTTATCGATTCCAAGAGACATGTTGAGAATATTATTTTTGGAAATTTTCTATTTTTCAGATTTTGTATTTTCTATATATATACCTGTTGTCCTCAGCATTGCTATGTGAAGGTGGAATAGTAATCCCAACTCTTGTCGTGATGTAGCTGTCTTGACTGCTAGAGGAACAACTTTTGGAACCAGCTTTGAACTTGACGGTTCATTGCTGTGGTCTTGAATTCCGAGTTCTGAACGGTTATGATCAGAAGTCTTTGATGAAGAAACGAGGCCTGGAATGAGTAAACATGTATCATTGCCATGAAGACCGAGGCTTGATCTGCTGCGATCAAACGTCTTTTGAACATTGAGGAACGGGGCCTGAAGTGTTATTTTCAGCAGACACCATTTATCGTTGACGACCGAGGCTTGAACTGTTGTGTTCAAACATCATTAGACATTGATGACCGAGGCTTGAACTGCTGTGTTCAAACATCATTAGACATTGATGACCGAGGCTTGAACTGCTGTGTTCAAACATCATTTCCATGAAGATTTCATCTTTTGTGAAACCATTCTGGCACTGGTTTCTTAGATATCAAAAATTTCAGCAACCACACTCTGAGATTTTCCTGCTTTTCATTGTATAGTGCATCTGCAGTTATGTCAATTCGTTGTTGCTTTTGACCATTGAATGACGTACCTGCACTTAAACCCAGAGTTTGTTTGCATGCATGAATATGAGGGATATCTACTATTAAACCATGCGCGGGTTCACTGTCAACCTTGCCCGTGCAAGAGTTGAGTAGCTTTCCAGTTGGAACCCACCTAAGACAAACAGTCTTGAGAATTCTACCCGTTGGTTGCCACCTAAGACAAGATCTAGGAGTCCTTGTTTTCTCAGGGACAGTGGTAGTCTTTTTGTGTGAAAACCTATGTCCTTTGGGGATCAGTCTTTCTGGTTTCTTAGATTCACTTGTCTTTTCAACGGGCACATATCTCTTTGTTGTGTTATGGGATTTTGCGTCCTTAATCTGTGCAGAAGCACGAGGATTTAACTTTGAGAGGTATTCTAAGACGCATTCATCATGATTTGCACTGTAAAGGCACTTTTTGCATGTAGGACATTGCAAGTCATTGAACTTCAAGAAAGGCTTTTGTTTCCTATGTTCTCCTAAGTGAACATCTTTGTTTGAAACCCGACTACTCATTGATGCTTGCCAATTCCTAGGTTTTGGTTTGCAACCATTAGCAGTGTTGGGTAATCTAGCAGGATCAATCATACTAGGTTTTCCATTCACTTCTTTGTCTTTCTGAAGTTGTGCACTTTTCTTAGCTTTCTCTAGGTAGTAGTTATGAACCATGTCATTTGAGCCTACTTTTTCCCTTGGTGACTGATGTGACACATGCTTTGGGCAATTCCTAGAGGGGCCAGGTGCAATCACATTGGTGTTTCGAACTGCTTGTTTTCTAATCTGAGGCAAATTCTGTTGAGTGACTTGTTTAAACAAACCATCCGACACATTAGTTTTATTAACCGACTGTTTCGTTTGAAAACTTCTCATTTCAGGAGAATTTGAAAAAGGAGTCGGTTTTCCTAAAACTGATGGTTTTGGAATTCGTTGAGCATTTGGTTGTCGAACAACAGATGGTTTATTAAACTGAGTTTCCACAGACTTTCCCTTGCAGTTCTCGATGAGTTTCTTTAACTCACTTATTGCTATGTTCTTGTCTTGCATTTGAGCTTTCAAATCCTGTATTTCATGATATTGTTCACGTTCTTTTCGAAATACATTTGATCCATTTTCTTTGCAAACTGAGTTGTTTTTCATTTGTTCTTTACATTGTTGTAAAGCAAGTTCAAGAGAAATTTCGAAGTGGTTTTTAAGTTTAGCAAAACTCTTCACAAGCTTATTTCTGAACTTCTTTGTTAACCGATTCAGTGTGTTTTCGAAAGCTTTATTGCAAGACATTCACATTCTTTGACTTTATGAAGATACAAGCATTGTAAATTTCTGATAAAAGCATTTAAATCAGACAGAGAATGCAAATATGAACCATATAAACATCTTTGACACAACTCTTCGAGAGTAGTTCATATATTGTTTCGAAAAAATCAGCCTTTTCAGATTTCAAGTTGTCACCTCTTTTCAAGGGATGTAATGTACTATAATCCTTCATGCATTTATGTTTTAAGTTCATGTTCAAACGAAACACTATCTTTTTGAGTTTTTATGAGAAAGATGGCATGTTAATAAGGTTTTTAGATCAAAAAACTTCCATATCTTTAGCAGTAGTGGCACCCGAAAATATCCACTAGTATGTCTTTAAAACCAATCTTGATCAAACAAATTTCGCATAAATTGATTGATGTTTTAAATGGTCCATGTCCGTTAAAAAACCTTTGGTCTTACTTTTACTTAATGGATTTTGAAAACGGGTAGAAGCAACGGTTTTTAGCAATGTTTGGTTTTCGTTCTAAACAAAAACGTGGTTTTTTCTCCAACATTGTCTTTCCTAACCTTCTTTTGCGCGTTCCAACTGATAAAGGAGTACTCCAGTGAGGGTTGCTTTGAAAATTTCATAAAGTACTTTTATGGAACTTGTGTAAGTCATATGGTTTCACATTAATCTTATTCATTTTTTGTTCTACTCTCATTTGGCAAGAGTCATGGTCATCTTCCCTATTGGGGGCAAATCTTTTTGCAAGATCAGAAGTATCATATGGATTGTACAAACAGGGCTTGTCTCAGATTAAGTTTTCTTGAGGTACCTTGGTTTAGCAAAGGTCTCGGTTCTACCAATTATTAATGTCGAGCTGTTGGGTGCTAACATATGGAATGGTCTGAAATTGACTGCTCACGAGTATAACAATTTCATTCAAAACTTTTAATTTTTGTCCATTTCAATCCTCTTGTCAATATACTTTCTCTTCCTTAACCCGTTTGAAAATCCGAAATGACTTAGTTTTTCTTTTAGACGGACCTTTCAGTTGTGAATCGATTAAACGATTTTTTGACTAACTCATCGTGTTTCTAGTGAGAACTGAAATTTCATAGCTTTTGTTTTGCAACACCGGTCTTTTATTTTAATGTCTTTAAGAGCTAATAGGTTCCTAGAGTATCATATAACTTTGTTTGAAGTATATTCATATCAAATGGGTGTATCGGTCATTAACGCTTTTTTGTACTTCTCAAACTCATTCTGTTTGTTCTGATGTGTAATCAGACAACTATCCCGACATTAGTAGCCTTCCCCCAGGCCTATAGTCTCATCAAGTTTAGTTTTGCATCATCCTCTAGTTCTTGAGTCAATGATGTGTTTTGCTTTCTTTAATTGCTTTTTAAAATCGTTTGTTTTTCGTATCAGAGTTAAGTGAGATGCAATCAAAATTAGCAAGCGTGTCTGGCGCACGTATCAGGCACATCAGCAGTATTTATCTCAGAATGTTGTCTATTCATTGGATCTAACACATTATTTATCCATCATAGTGTTTGTACTGTTCGCGAGTGGCTTTTCAGTTGAACTAGGGATTTTGCTGGTAAGACCTCCTGAATCTTTGCCATGAAACTGTTTCGTGCTTCTGATAATACTACGCACTTCTCACAATCTTTCATCCGTGTCCAATCATGCCAAGCTGCTTGCTCAGCTTTGCAGATTGAACAGTTCATCATCTTTTCCTTGTGATACGAGTAGTCTTTAACACGCTTTGGCTTCCGTGTATTCCTTTGCCTATTGGCCAAATTCCTTTGAATATTAATAGCATACTGTATTCCTATTTGTTGCACTACAGGATTGCCTACAGTTTCCTAGGCCCCAGCTAAATTATCATTGTCCTTTGATTCCCAATAACTTTGCCTCTGAACTGAAAATTGTCGTTGTTATACCTTGGTGTTGTTTCTTCAGTCTGGGTTCGCTGGAAGGTTTGAAGAGTTCGAAGGTTGTTGTTGGTTAGGTTTGATAGAGCCTTATGAAATACCTTGGCAAGGTACTTGTTACCGTTTACATGTCTTTGCTGATTTTTGCTCCATTTTATTCAATTTTTATTGGGTTCATTTTAGTGCAAATTCTTTTGCATATCTGTATCTCTCATTGAGCTTGATTCAGGATCTACTGTATTCTTCAGGACACTGATCAGATTGAGGTGTAATCTGGTTTGGGCGATCTCTTTGCCTTTGTGTCCTGGTAGATGCACTAGGTCTTGTAGAATGATGATGTTGAATTAGATCTTTGGAACGTTTAGGTGCTTGTTAGTAATTATCTAATTTGGTTGGCAGCCGTTAAGAAGTGCTAAATGGATTTTGCACTTTTGGCTCTATTCTCTCAGCACGGTATCATTGAATTCATTTTTGATAGACTGACTTCAAGAAAGTCAAAAAGTGTGATATGAGATGGTGCCTTCGTTTTTTGATTGCTTGAAAAACTGTCATAAATCTGGGACCATTTTGGTTTGAAGTTGTTGAAAAGAATTGAACTTTCACTTGGCATTGTAGAAATTGCAAGTTGTTCCTTGTCCAAATTCATTCACCAGTTTATAAAACCGTGGAGTAATACGACTCCATTGATTCTCCATCTCGAGAAGTAAACTTCCCAACATTTCCCAGAACTGATTGGGTTCTTTTCTTCTTGTAAGTTCACATGATTCACCTCTGTTGTATGACTTTCCAATGGCTATTCCAATCTCATTCGCTGTTTTACAATAGCATCAACAGTGGAAATAGATATCATCTCCAATACCAATTAAAACTAGCAAGAAAATTGATTCTTTTTCAGACAGAAAGTGTTCTTTGTTCTCTGGAAGTCATGATCGTAACTGTTTCAATTGTTGTATTGTTGCTTGTTATTACAGGATTACTTTCCGTCTGCATCAACAGCTTGAACTAGTTCAGTAGGATGGCACGTAGGACCAGATAAGTATGCTTTTTCTCAGACCCTCACCAATTTGGTTTCGTGTCAATGTTCCATAGATGAACGTGATCTCCTTGTGAATATCTTCCTGATCCAAGCATTGGTGGACGATCTTTTTGAACCAACTGCATGATTTATGTTGTGCATTTAATATCTGTTGAGGATGTATTGACTGGAGTTAGACATGATGAATGAATGTGTTATGGAAATTTTTTGATAAGTGTGGAAAGTTGTTGGATCTTAAGTGGATGTGATGTCTGATTGAATTGGCTGGTTCTTGTATAGCATATTCCACGTTCCGGGATTTTTACCACGTCTATGATTTAAAACCTCGAAATAGTGATATTAGCGGGATTTTACAAAATCAAAGACAAAACCATGAATGAATTATCGTTTGATGTTAATGTGTGTTTGTTGAATGGATTAGTTTTTAAAGTCCTTTTGTTATGTTTGTTGATGTGATGTTTTTGTTATGTTTAGCACAGTTGTTAATAGTTTACAAATCGATTCAATAATACACTGATTTGCGACAGTAAGGTCGAATTTTTTTTTTCTTTTCGGGAAATTTCAAGGTTTTCAAAAAAACAGGTTTTCAATGGACAAAAACGCAGTGTCTTTAGATGGCAAGAGAAAAACGCAGTGTCAACGTTCTTGAGACAAAATCGCAACAAGAAATGTATATGGACAGTGTCCTCCCCTAGGCAAAAGCGAACGCAAGAAGGGACTTCCAATTAGCAAAATCTCAGTCTTCAATAATCATAACGCAATTGATCAAAAAAGCGAGTTTTCAGTCTTCAATAATCAAAACGTTCTGGACCAAATCGCAGTTCTTCAGATAATCTCAAACGCAATGACCAAATCGCAGTGGACCAAAACGCCAGTAGTCTTCGCAATAATCAAAACGCATATGGACCAAAAATGCAGTCTTATAATCAAAACGCAATAACAAAATGCACAGTCTTCTAAAATCAAAATGCAAGGACCAAAACGCAATGACCAAAATGCAATAACCAAATATAAAACCCCGCTTGCTCTTTAAGAATCCAAAACGCACATCCAAGAAACCCTTCAGTGAGTAATAAAAAACGCTGCCAAGAAAATATCATACAACCTTTCTTGTAAGCCAACACGAAATGATGTTGTAAACCACTTTAGTAATGATGCAAGGGATAGTTCTAAAAGCCCGAAAGTACAAATCTTTCAACAGATTAACAACAAAAACAAAGATCAATCCTTTGATTTTTTCCTTGCTTTATTTTCGAAAAAAAATGTAAATAAACCACGAATTTTTGTATTTCTTTTTAAACCACCAATTGCAATCTCGAAATCCACCCTTAAAGCTCTGATTCCCAATTTGTTAGGATCCTTTTAACACATACACTTTCATATCTCCTCGGATCTAGATCAGGAAAAGTGAATGAGAGATTGATTTCTAGAGAGAGAGAAGCAAGAGAGTGGTTAGAGGAGACAAGAAAAGATATTATTAGAAAAGTGGAGAGTTAGAATATTTTTTCCAAGTGGAAAAAAGATATAGTAACTATATATCTATATATTTTATATACTATATATTACTATTTTAATTATATATATAATTTATATATATATATATACCCGTCGCGGTTTAAAGTAAACGTGTGGGATTATTTGGACTAGATCGGGCTCGGGTTTTTTGCTTGGGATTAAACCCGGAAACTATTACAATATTAGATTAACTCTCGTGCCGATTCCCGACTTACTTTTCCTATTACAACGTTAAATCTAATTGATTTGGACCGCGGACTTAAATACATAATGACACGAACTTCATGTTCGACTCAAATATTTTTGAGGCTAACAGATACATTGAAAATTTAGACTTGTTTATCCAAGTTTTTTACCATGCCTTCAAAAAATCAATTTTAAAAAAGTTGAAAACGTCCCGTTTGTGGCCAGCAAATGTAGCAAATTGATATATTGCTACTAATATTGGTACCATAGCAGTCTTCTTAGGACTTAAACAATAAAGGGAATGGTGACGGATTTAAGAATCTTTTATTGAGGGGAAAAAGTAACCTTGTCTGGAAGGTGTCAAATTTTCATGTCGTGGAAATATACCCTATAGTGTAAGTTTGTTCAAATATTCTTCAGTATTAGGCAAAGTAAGTAATACCATCAGAGTCTTCTTACTTGAGATTGCCTCTGATAGATTCCCTCAGAAAACCGGAGCTTAACTTTTCCCATCTATTTTATTGCATAGAGTGGATTTAGGTACTTCTCCAGGAGTCTGGGTTGTTTGCAGCAGCAGTTTGCTAAAATTGTTGGATAAGTGAAACATAGATAGTAGGGATATTTCAATGAGAGCATATTTTTATTGACTTGTATTGAGAAAATCCACTATCTGATGAAAACCTTCACTTCCCTCTATTTTGTGCAAGTAAGCGACCATGTTGTGTGTATCACATAACTCCAAATTAGCCATTGTTGATTGTGAAAAGGTTGATTGAGGTCTAGGATAGTGGGTTTGTGAGAGTATGGGAGTTATGTGAGTTTTGGCAAAAGTTTAATATGGAAATATTATACAGAGAGCATAAGGTTGTGATTGGACCGACTTAATAAGATTGAATCTTTATCTTGAAGGAAGCTTATAAGGGAAAGAAAGATCAAGAAATATCCAAATTATAGACCCTTATAAGCTAAGTTGTTAGCGGAAATATCTCAACGACTATAATTAATTACGGGAAATTTCTGTTATAACTCAAACAGTGTTTATCGTGTTATATAACAATGTACTAAAGATTGGCCTAATAGTATCTAAGTTCTCCCCCCAAGTAAGTGCCCGAGCAGTACTAATTTTTGACTAACAGTACAAAATATAGCCCAACAGTCTTAAGTATTTATCTTGCGCAGTAAGATAACTTTTGATGGGATACCCAGGTTTTACCTCAATTTTTGTTCCAAAATGTATTTCCTGTCACCAATCTTGATTCTCACAAGCTCTCTTTCTGTCTTTATTCTCACTTAATCTCTCAATTCTTTTGCTCACTAAGTCACTCTTTTTGTTTTTTTTGTTTCACACATCTCTCTTTTCTTTTTGCTCACAATATCAGACAGATTTATACAAATTACCATTCATATTCTTTTGTTTCATGCTGTCCTCCCACTTCCCAAGTGTGTTACTCTTGAGAGAGGTAGGATCTTTGGACTGTTTTAGATGCAGCTTCAAACCTAGTTTAGCTTCTGCCACCCCCAATATTGATAACTTGGCACATGTGCCACTAACCGTTGACTCAGTTCCCTTAGAAGAGGATTCAATTAAGTGTTTGCCATAGGATTAGGTCTTATTTATTGTTACCATATGCTTCCTGCTCTGCTTCTAAGCTAGAAGCAGTAGTGGCAGCCCTTTCCATTCTGTCTTCCGGGCTCCTTTTTTGAAAGGTCTCATTGCAGCATGGTGGAATAGGGTGCCACTGATGAGATATCATAGTGGTCCTTTTGGCTTTCCTAGATTTGTGGGTCTTTTAAAGTTGATATGAATATAAAACAGTGATTGATTCTTCATTAGAGAGTTGAGCAGATGTGAATGTGTGTTGGGGATCAGTGGGTTATCTTGACCCTTCATCTACTTCTGCTGAATGTTACATTTCCTTTCATCCAATCTTAATTAACCTCTCCTCAAACAATGCTTCAGAGATTATGTTAACTCCAATTGCTAGAATCAAAATATTAAACCTTTTTTTGGGGGCCTAACAATAAAAAGCCTTCATGTGAGAAGATACTGCAACTTTGTGGTCTGTGTGATTCTTGATCACTTGACATCAAGTTCTTTTTCATAAGAATCTCTAATGAAAATGATTGCCTAATTTTTCAATGTGGCTTGGTTTTAGAATGGAAAACATTGGAGTCTTCACAATACAAAATGAGTGCTCTTTCATTATCATGTGGAATCTTGGTGTTCATGATGTTGAACCATAATCAAGCATTTGATTTTGATATCATTACACCTGTCCACATCAATTCTCAGCTAGCCAACATACTCTGCTTCTAGTAGTAGAAAGTTTGCCACTTATGTATGCTTTTTTACATTGCCATGAAAATCAACCTTTTGCCAAAGAAAAAGAGAAATTGACACCTCCTGTTTAGATTTCTTATCAAGGATAGCTCCAGCATAATCACTATCAGAAAAGGCTTCCAAGTCAAATGGTGAATCACTAGGATACTAAAGGCCCAATTTAGGCTTTCCTTTTAAGTATCTAAAGATCCTCTTCACTGCATGAAGGTGTGAAGTCTTTGGTGTAATTTTGGAACCTTGCACAAGCACAAACTTGAAAAACATATATGTCAGGCCTAGAAGCTGGTTTAAGTAATCTAGTATCCATTCATTGATTATTAACGTGAACATCCACATCCTCAGCTTCTTCTCCTTGTTTCAATGCTCCTTGTTAGTCTTTATTGTAGTGCTTGCTGCCTCACAATGGTTAATATCAAACCTTCTTCAATTTTATCAGCCACATATTTGTTCTTGGCTAATGAAGATTCATCCTCTTTCTGTTTGTACTTACCAATTCCTAAAGAAGAAAGTGAGCTCCCCTATTGATACTTCATCTAGAAATCTCTTGGTGCATAATTGCTCAAGTTCAACACAAAAGAATTCCTTTGTACACCAGAAAAGGGATGATTTCATCAGCATACCCCTGTACTAAAACAGGATTATTCACCTCTGTCTTTATTGAGGAACAAAAGTTTTTTCTAAAGTGCCTCTTCTGTAATCTATTTTCAATAAGTAAGATAGACAAGGTCCTCCATACCAGGCTTATTAAGAGCTTGATGTAGGTCCCATATAAGCGTTTTTTTCTATATTCTATAATACTTTTATCAGGGGAAATTATGGATCTTCCACAGCCATTGTTGGTTGGCCACCACACATTACAAACCTCCTTATTCAATTGTTACCTTATAAAAAGGCAACTCTTCACATCCATCTGAGTACACAATAAACCCCCATAAAATCGAAGCATAGGCCAAAAAATAACCTGAGATAGACTCTCTATATAGCAAACAGGAGCAAAAACCTCATCATAATCAATGCCTTCTTCTTGGGTGTAACCTTGTGCAACCAGTCTTGCCTTGTTTCTAACTACTATCCCTATCTTATCTTTCTTGTTTCTATAGACCCATTTTGTTCCAATGGCATGCTTGCCTTTAGGTAAATCAACCAATCTCCAAACCTTCTGCAATCTAAACTGTAGCAACTAATCTTGCATTGCCTCTATCTAGCTTGGATCTGTTATGCATTGTGTCACCTTCTTGGGTTGTCTATTTGTTGAGAGAAAACAGTGGAATACGCTAGTTTTGTAATCTTTTTGATTTTGTTTCCTCTGTTTTTGGATGAACTGACAATAACATGTTCTTCAGAAAATCTTGGTCTCACTTCTTGTCTGAGTAGCATGAATTTATGTGTCTCCATTATCTGATCTTTTAGGATGATCTTTGTGTGTATTCTAGTTGTGGGTAATAGGACTGACATCATGTGGTTTCCAAATTGTTAAAGGTCGAGCCTCTCTGCACCTACATGGAGCGGTCTCATCATAAGGTACCACTAAAGCCTTCTAGTAATCCTCCAAATCAGACATGAGAGGATCAGTAGGAAGATCATCAGCATTTGTAAAATTTTGCCCAGTAGTACTAACTGGATTGAGACTAATAGTACTATTCTCTGGTTAGTGCTGTTCAGGCAAAACCTTTTCTTCTATTGAACCAAGGCAATTATCTGATTTCAGCTTATAAGGTCTTGCACATTTGGTACTTCTTTATTTGAAGCTCATTCTTCTTTCATTTGGAACCTTTCTTTCACTCTCATTTTGCTGGTTCTTATTAGTCTGTTTTATACCTAGCATTCATCGCAACTACATCCTTGAGCTCTGTGGTATGTCATTAAGTTTAATGGTTTGCAGGAATTATTATTGAGGTAGTACTGCATCAACATTATCCTTGATACATGCATTCTTATTTCTTTGATTCCCTACAGTAATTGGCTTATAATTCATAGAGTTTGTTAGTAATCAATATCAAAGAGCTAATCTGGTCCACTCCCTGCAACATTAGGTTTGTTTTCTGAAATGTCTATGTGTAGGTTTCGTCCCTCTACTTTCCTATTTCTAGTGTTAAATACCAAAGCTTGCTATTATTATAGAGTATCCAACAAAAGAAACCACTCATCGCCTTCATAAAAATTTGCCTAGGGGATCTAAGGTTATATTAAAAATAGTTTACAAGGACCACCCAAAAAATAAGGGGGGGGGTGTCTTATAAAAAATAATTAACTAGGTGGGTTACAATGTAAATAGTTCATACGGTTGTCTTGTTGTTTGAGGCTTGGTCACTAAAACCCTATTTGAAAACATAATACGCATACTAACTGCTTCAGACAAAAAATTTCCAAAAAGTGTAGATAATAATGGGAATCTGCTTGCATATACCTAGTCCTAGCTGCCTTTATTAGTGTCCTATTCTTTCTTTTAGCAACTCTATTTTGTTGTGGAGTTATGGCAACACTAAACTCCCTCTTAATCCCTTTCATCCCACAGAACTGATTCATGTCATTATTCTTAAACTCAGTTCCTTCTGCTCTCACCATATGCCATTTCGGACTTTACTAACCTTTATGATTTACAATTAGTTGTCTTATTGCCGGTAATAAAGTTTTAAGGATCTCACTAGTCTCATCCTTAGTGGCCAAAAAGAAAACCCAACTAAACCTACTTAGAGATCATCAGTTGTCAACAAGGCTCAATATATCTTAATGATTGATTTCTGTGAGATGATGGTTGGCTCCTATAAGTCCATATTGCAACATTTTGTAGGGTTGGCTGTAGAGCTCACAAGGTTGGAATTTCAAGAGGCTTTTGTGTTGGCTTTCCCTTCTGGGACAAAGCAAAACAAGTATGGTCATTTTTAAAAGCTTTTAAGGAAATCCTTTACAAGGTTTCTCCGCACAAAGTTTGATCATGTATTTGTTAAAGTTTATATGACCAAGCCTCCTATGCCATAAATTAGATACTCATCAATTGTAGCTTTGCAATTAAACAAGTCATAACTTTCTGGAGGAACAACACTCTTTAGATCAAAAAGGCTGTACATGTTGTTTTGTTCTGGGAACTTTAAGCAAAGACCTGACTTTATCAAGTAGCTAAAGTCAGGAAATAGAACAATACAAGTTTAGTCTCAGTGAAATAAACACTATTTTTCTTTGTCACACATTTGCATGAGACAGAAGAAAAGGTTAACTTAAGTTCCTTTACTAAAGTTATACATCTTCCAAAAAGTCTAATTTTCTTAGTCTAAATTTTACCTTTTCCTGTTAATTTTTACCTCCTTTAGGACTTTTTTGCAAATGCAAGCAAATCCTCAATCAACCTCTTGATATTCTATAAGAAAGGACCTTGTTCCAGTCTTCTGTCTTTGAAGCATCTACTGTCAAAAAACTCCTTGATCTTTAAGGTATTTTATGGATTACCTAACACTGCAAAAAATAAGTGAATTAGTTTCTCTTGGGACCCAAAGCCCATTACTCCTGCGTCTGCCTTAGTAGATCACATAGTCAAATCTTTTAGACCATCATGAGTGATCCACTGTCTTTTGAGGTTATGGTCAATGACATTTCCTGTTGGTCTCCAAATATACAGCTCATGCTGAGGGACTTAAACAACATTTTTCCGATTTCCACAGAGCACTAACTACTGCTTTTGGGAAGGCTCGCTAGCAGTAGTTACATTGTTAACCCCTTGCAGTTTTTAACTTTTTCATTAGATTTATTGGTTTTAGTGCTGAATTTTTATTTAAAAGCCTTTTCTTACTGGTGAATGTGCTTTAAAATAAGAATATGTTTTAGGTAATGCATCATTCACTTTTGATTTAGGGGCAACAGTATTAACAGGCCTGGCAGTACTAATTGATGCTGATGTTCTTTGAGAGCTTTGCTTAGCAGCATTAACTGGCACTTTTCATGACTTTGTTGCAACTGCTGTTGGAACCAAATTCCTTTTAGGATGTGGGTGAGTCAATTTATTTTGGTGGTTCACCCTCTGAGCTTTGTTCCATACTGGTCTAATTCCCCTTTGACCAATAACCTTTCTTTTATTATTCAACATTGGTTTTTCTACCATTTTATTGTCATGAAAATCACAGTCATTGATTAAATGGTTGAAACTCCCACACACAAAACAAGCTTTCTTTATAAACTCAAAACCATTCCCTAGTTTCTGAGTCATCATCCCATTCCAGTTTCTTCTATTACCCCTAAGACTTTGACTTTTCCTGAGATACTCTACTTGCCTATGTGTGTTTTCCTTATTAACAGATTTCACATTCTCACCAGATTTGACAAAATTGATTTTAGTAAATTTTGGTTTTGTCTTATCAGATTTAGGTTTAAACACACTATCATTATCACTATCAGTGTCTCATTCTTCAATGATAGGAGCACTAGGCCTAACAGTTTTAGGATTTTCCAAACCATCCTTACTAGTTTTAGATGCAGTAGTAATAGTTTCACTCACTTTAGTCTTATAGACATAATCATCTAACCCAGCAAAGGATAAGTCAGGTCTTGAGGGCATATAGTTCCCAGTGTAGGGAAGGGGAACTGCATGATATCCCTTAACCTTTTTAAACCTATCATTTACTGGATTATCATCCTTATCACTTTCATAACTGTCAAACACATTATTAAGCACTTCACTCTCATTCGCTTGTTCATCAAAACCAAGACCAGTCTTGTCTTTGGCAGTTATTTGACTATTTATCAATTTAGTTAGATTCTTTGATAATTCTTCAAAATTTTCTAGTTTAAATTTCAAATCATCTTTCTCTTTTAAAGCTACTTCTAACTGATTTTTAAGATCTTTGATAGAAATATCTTTCACTTGGACATCATACTTTAAAAATGCAATATTTTCTTCATAAACAGCTTCATTCTTTTCATGAACAACTATCCTAGCTTCTAATTATTCTAATCCCATTTGTGATGCCTTCTTCAGCTTGAAAGCTCCAATCATAACCACATATCCCATCTTGAACAACCAAGGCATTAGTAGTAGATGTGTCCACTAGAGCATTCCTTCTTGGATCATCTCTATTTCTATTCCCCTAAATCCTTGATGCTATGTATTCTCTGGCAAAATGACCTCTCCTATGGCAGTTATAGCATTCAACCTTTCACCTGTCAAAGCCAACAGTCTCTTTGCCATTTAAATCCAACTTAGCAAGGGAAGAATAAACTTATAAATAAGTTATCTCCCGCTGCTTACCTCCATCCAGGGTATGGAGCCGCATCGGTCAGTATGGTTGCTTCACGGGGGTCACTACGCCCAGGGAAGCGAACAAGTAGCGTACCAGGCAGCTGCCAGCTGCCCCGCCCCGATGGGACTCCTCATGCCTTGTTCAATCAGTGCCGTCTTGTGGTTCCATCTTGACTTGCAGCTCTTAAGACGCCGAATGGCATTTTATGGGAGCTACCTAGTAGATGGATCTCACTGATCACATACGACATTCTGAAAGTTGTTATTTATGAGATGCTATAGTTCTTTGCCGTGGCAACAGGATGCTTAAGGGTTCCCCCCGACAGGGGGTCTGGGTAAGTAACACGATAGTGTGTTGGTTCAGCAAAGCAGGGCAGGACCCGCCTACGATTAAACCAAAGAGGGAAGCCCCCCGCCGGGGGGTTTGGGGGGGCGAGGGCAGGCGCGAAAACAACCTCTTAAATCTCAAAGGGAAGGGGAATTATAGTTGATAGCCAGCTATTTTAGTAATCTGAAAGCTTGGTCTTTTGCTCCCGAGGGGGAGCGAAAGAACATAAAAGGAGGAGCGCTGCTCGGGGAGTAGCGGTGCTACCGTATGGCTAATTTTCTCGTGGGGTCACGTTCTAAAGGCTCTGCGAGTGAAGCCCCACAAAGGCATAACCCTCAGAGTCAGTTGAACCAAGGAAAGTGACCCGCATTAGAAAATGCTTAACCGTAATAATAAACAGTAGTAGGGGAGAAAGTTGACACCGAAGGGAGTCTTGAGCATTCAGTTTACTGTCTTTCTTGTTGTTTATCTCGGATTTATTGTTGTTGATCCTCCTCGAAAAATAAATATAGCACAAAAACAGTTGATTTTGAACGACCCGACATTTTTTGATGCAAATCAAATAAATGATATAAGGGTCGACCTTTTTAACGAAACAAAAAGCATTATAAAGCAAGTTGACCTCAGACATTCTGTCTTTTTTCAACCTCTGAAGGGTACCCCACATGGGCCTCTTTAAAACAAGGTTTAAAGCTCTTATTTAGTCGAATTATTGATCAAATAATCACATCATTACTGAACACCGCTACTGAACACAAACCCAACAGAGATCGTCTTAACGATGGCCGCGTCTTCACTTTCGACTCACCTCCCTGGGCAGGGAGCAGTCAGAGGGGAAGAATAAACTAACTATTATATAAATTGTTATCAGAAACTCCCAGCTGCTTACCTCCATCTAGGGTATGGAGCTGCATCGGTCAGTATGGCAGCTTCACGGGGGTCACTACGCCCCGGGAAGCGAACAAGTAGCGCACCAGGCAGCTGCCAGCTGCCCCGCCCCGATGGGACTCCTCATGCCTTGTTCAATCAGTGCCGTCTTGTGGTTCCATCCTGACTTGCAGCTCTTAAGATGCCGAATGACATTTTATGGGAGCTACCTAGTAGATGGATCTCACTGATCACATACGACATTCTAAAAGTTGTTATTTATGAGATGCTATAGTTCTTTGCCGTGGCAATAGGATGCTTAAGGGTGCCCCCCGACAGGGGGTCTGGGTAAGTAGCACGCTAGTGTGTTGGTTCAACAAAGCAGGGCCGGGGCGAGCAGGAAGGGAAGCCCCCCGAAAGAGGGGGCTTCATCCGTCTATAGCAATACATTCTCAGAGGGGAGCCCCCCGCCGGGGGGTTTGGGGGGGCGAGGGCAGGCGCGAAAGCAACCTCTTAAATCAAAGAGGGAAGGGGAATTCTAGTTGATAGCCAGCTATTTTAGTAATCTGAAAGCTTGGTCTTTTGCTCCCGAGGGGGAGCGAAAGAACATAAAAGGAGGAGCGCTGCTCGGGGAGTAGTGCCCGTATGGCTATATTTTCTCTGGGGTAACGGTTCCAAGCTCTGAGTGAAGCCCCAAAAAGGCGTAACCTCAGAGCATTTGAACCAAGGGAAGTGACCCGCATAGAAAATGCTTAACCGTATTAAGTAAACAGTAGTAAGAAGCTTGACACCGAAGGGAGTTCTTGTTTAGTCTTATCAATCATTTACTGGACTATCATCCACATCACTTTTTCTACTGTTAAACACACTATGAACCACTTCACTCTTATTCATTTGACTATCATAACCAAGACCAGCTTTGTCTTTAGCACTTATTTAACTATTTATCAATTTAGTTAGATTCTTTAATGATTCTTCAAACTTTTCTAGTTTAAGTTTCAAATCATCTTTCTCTTTTAAAGCTCCTTCTAACTGATTTTTAATGTCTTTGATAGAAATATCTTTCACTTAGACATCATACTTTAAAAATGCATTGTCTTCTTCATAAACAGCTTCATTCTTTTCATGAATAACTATCGGAGCTTCTAATGATTCTAATCCCATTTGATAACCTATAATTTCTAGATTAAATTTTTAAGAGCTTCACGCTGTTGATCATACTGTTTTTGAAGAGTTTCATATGATTTTAAGCAATCTTTTGAGCAAGTATGTACCTCAGAGTCTGAACTTGATGAACCTTGGGATGTATAAGCTATTAGAGCAAAGTTTGTGATCCTTTCTTCAGCCTGAAAGCTCCAATCATAACCACCTATCCCATTTTGAACAACCAAGGAATGTATAGAAGTCTCCACTGGTATAATCCTTCTTAGAGCATCTCCATTTCTATTCCCTTGATTCCTTAGTGCCCTACATTCTCTAGCAAAGTGACCTCTCCTGTGACAGTTGTAACATTCAACCTTCGTTTTATCAAAGCCAACAGTTTCTTTGCCATTAAAATTCAGATTCTTTCCTGTCTTCTTTAATAATCTCTTCACCCTCATGGTAAGCATGTCCACCTGCCATTTGAGATCCATCTCTTCAAGATCATCAGTATCAATATGCTCCATATCTTCATTGTCTAATTGTGGACTATTAAATTGATTAGCAAAGAAGGATAACATGACATCATCAGCATAAGTTGAGGAAGAAGCTTGTCCCTGTGAACTAGTAGTAGAAACATCATGAGCAGTATTAACTGCTTTATTAGTACTGCTAGTGTTTTCAAAAGATACAAAAGCCACATTTTGAGAGTTTAAGCTTGATTGGCCTTTAATCTCAGATTTATACACCTTCAGATTATTATACAAATCATCCATGCTTAATGTGTCTAGATCAGATTTGTTTCTCATGATTAAAGCAATATTGTTCCAAGCTGATGGTAGACTTTTCAGCAACTTCAAATTTGCATCTTCCTGAGAGATAACTTCACCATAAATTTCCAATTGGCTGATGAGTTTCTGAAACCTATCATAGGTTTTTTCTAGACCTTCAGATCTTGATGTAGTAAAATTCTTATATTACTGCTTCAGAATGGTTTTTTGCATTTTCTTTGATTCTTTGTTGCCTCCAAACCTGGTCTTGATTGCTTCCCATAAGGTCTTTGCATTCTTGATTCCATGAAACTTTAATAGGTGCTCATCAGGAATGGCCAACAACAGAGTGCTTTTTGCTTTCAATTCATTCTTTCTTGCTAGCTTTTGTTCAACAGTTTTAGGAGGAATGGGACCTTCAGCACTAGCTGATGCAACAACAGGTGCATCACCCTTCACAATAACCTCCCAAAGAGCATAATCAGTGTGAGTAAGATATTGCTCCATTCTCATGCTCCATAGATCATAGTCTCTTGTTTTGAGTATAGGAAGTTTTAGTGCGACACTGTTTGGGTAGTTTCTGACTGCGATTCCATCTTCTCTTTGATTATGAGATATTGTGTAGATATAGTGTTCTTCTTATTCAGAGTTTCTCAATAAGCTCTGATACCACTAGTTGATCCCTTTTGAACAGATCTTACTTAGCTTGTTAAAGCTTAGTTGTATTGGATAGATCCAAGACAACTATAGTAGAGACTAAGATTGAGAATATCACAAACTATGCGGAATTTAGTTTGCAATACTAAAAAGAATAATGAAACGGTAAAACAAGATCTTTACTAAACTTTCATTATATTCAATACTATTTTGAGTTACAAAATAGCTATGAATACTAACTATGATTGCTATGCAAACTATGAATACTAAGATGAAGACTGATAACTAAATCTATGCCTTAGGGTTCCTTTTATACACCAAGGAAACCCTAATGGGCTTACAAAACGCGTTACATGATCATGCATATCTATTCCTAATATATCTCATGCATATCACATAAGCAGTACTAACTATTATAACTAACAGTACTAACATTTTGTACTGGCAGTACTAACTATAACACTAGCAGTACTAACTTAGATTGGCAGTACTAAGTCTTCTCTTGGCAGTACTAAGTTGAACCAGCAGTAGAAACTTGTAGAAGCCCTTAATTCCCAACTGTATAAAAAACGTAAAAACAATTATTTTTTGTGGGAAATCCGTGTGTATTTACACACGTATTTCCCTCGGATTTATCATATTGGTAGGTAATCTATGGGATTTTATTTACACAATAGGGTTAGTGTTGAGGCAATCGATCTGCACATATCTAAAGAAGTTGCAACCACAAGACAAGCATTTTATTATGGGGTTTTATAAGAGATATGGGTACTAGATTACTGTTACAGGCAAATTCCTCTTTTCAAATATGTTTGGATTAACCACAGAGCTGGTGGGGTGAAACGCGATACTACTCTTGGGTATACATTGGTTGACCTGAATAATTTAGGCCACAAGGTTGATCCGTTCATATTAACCTCACAAGCACGACAAGTGTTTTATGTGAAAGACCAGATAGAAAAAAAATTGTCTATTGTCTTTAAGACACCTCCCAAGAATTACAAAGATACGTATGACGAAGTCGATGAGGAATTTAGTACCGTCATTCACCAGCACAATGATAAATAGTAAAAAATGGGTTTTGTATAAAAAGGTTAAATGTAAAGAAAATTATTATAAACGGGAGAATTTAAAATCAATAACCTATATCCTTTAACCCGTAATAGTTGACTGATGCGTGTAAAGCGGTCGGTAATAAATTATCGTTTAGAGATAGAATTAATTTAAGAAAAGTAATAACTATTAGTCCGAGGTCGTATCCTCGAAGAGAGTTGAATAGAGATTTATCATTAAGCTTTATAAAATCTAATTAAGCTCTAACATAAATGTCTAGCTTATTTAACCCTTAAACTCAAAGCCTTAGAGTAGGGCTGAGCATACGGACCGTTAGACAGGACCGGACCGGAAAACCAAACCGAACCGAACGTATTTTGTTTTGGTCCTCGGTCCGGCGTTTTGGACCAATTCAGTCTTCGGTCCGGTCCGGTCCAGTCGGCCTTACCAAAAAACCCGAACATTATGCCTTGTAGGACCGGACCGGACCGAAGACCGAACCGGACCGGGTCAACCCGGACCGGACCGTACCATTTAGTTCTGGTCCTCGGTCCGGCGTTTTAGACCAATTCGGTCTTGGTCCGATCCGGTCTTGGCCGGTCCGGTCTTGGCCGGTCCGGTCTGGTTTTGGACCGATCCTCAACCCTACCTTAAAGAAAGCGAAGTGAGACAAACACAAAACTAAGCAAATATTAAGCATTAGATAATAAGCAATAAGCTAGCTTAATAATAAGCTAATCTAAAAACTACTATTTTTATTAATTAAAATTGTAAACTTTTTATAAACGAAAACTATATTTAATAATGAAAACTTTTATTAAAAAAACTTTAGCTTAAAAATAAGTTGCACCGAAAAAGCTTTAAACCAAATAAGCTACAACTTATTTAGTTTTGCTAAATTCAAAATTTTAAAAGTGAAACAAGTTGAAAATAAACAGAGGGAGAAAAAGCCACGGTTTAATAAGCAGTTTCTATAAGCACTCTTTAAGCTACTAGCCAAAAACAATGAAGCTTAAACTTCTATATTAAAAAGCAAATGCATAACATTAATGAATAGGTTACTCTAGCAAGATGGTAATCCGCTTGACTTCTGTAAGGGAGGTCGCAGGTTCGATTCTCCCTAGGGTGTAACATCCTTTTTTATTTTCTTGTTTTTATTTTTTTAAGACCTAAAAGTAGTTCAGGCTTAATAACGTGACCATATGTACCCTTTTTTTTGCTACACTTAAATAATGTGTGACAAAAATTGAGTCCATGATTTAGACACATAAACAAATACTTCATGTAACCATATATGACATTATGAATTTACACACGCAAACACTCAATGTGTGTTAGGAATAAATCTTCATATGACTTAATACTGCCAACAGTACTAAAGGAGCTAGTACTGCCAGTACAAAGTCAGTACTGCCAGTGTTACTTAATACTGCTAGTAGAAGGAGTTAGTACTGCTAAATGGTCAAAGCTATTGAACTGAATATAAGAATGCATGGAGATTATTTCAGAATATTTATATTTGAATTGTAACTGAACCTAAATAATAGGCTGATATCTTTGTAAAGGGCTCTTTGTATTTCTATAAAAGGAGATCCTAAGTGTAGTGTAAATTAGAACTTTAAGAGGTACATTTTCAAGTGCTAGAAATAGTTAGAGAGAAAATTTGTAATAGCTTCAAGGTTTGTAACCCCAGTACTTCAAGAGTACTCGTATTATTTCAATAATATTGAAGCAGTGTGTTTTGTGTTCATTGTTTGTTTTTGTCATTACTGTTCCATTAATAAACTTCTCTAGAGTAACAAAGTGTAGATTCCGCATACACTTTGGTATACATACAAAGTCTTAATCTTTGTTATTTTGGATTCTTCCAAGATAACAAACTCTTTACTTCATAAAGAATCGATCAAGGCGTGGGATCAACAAGTGGTATCAGAGCCTGTGCTTTGAGAAACTTTGATCTAGGGAAAATGGAGTTAGAAAATTCTCAGAACAATGCGTTGGCAAAGCTTCCCATGCTCAAACTAGGAGAGTATGAGATGTGGGAAATCAGAATCAAGCAGTACTTTCAGATCCAAGATTATGCATTATGGGAGGTAATAGAAAATGGCAATTCATGGGTACCTATTCCTGTTACAACACCAGAATCTGGTCCATCAACAACATTGAAGATGACTGTGCCCTCTACTACTGAAGAAAAGATTTGCAAGAAGAATGATGTCAAAGCCAGAAGTCTTCTCCTCATGGCACTCCCAAATGAACATCAGCTTACCTTTAACCAGTATGTTGATGCGCAATCTATGTTTGTTGCTATTAAAGCTCGCTTTGGAGGAAATGATGCAACCAAGAAGACTCAGAAGGCCTTGCTGAAGCAACAATATGAAAACTTTAATGCTACAAGCTCAGAATCATTGGACTCTATCTTTAACAGGCTTTAAAAGCTTGTTAGTAGATTGGCAATTCTTGGTGTAGATAATCCTCCAGAAGATCTAAATGTTAAGCTTTTGAGAAGCTTATCTTCTGAATGGGATACACATGTGGTAGTCTGGATGAACAAACCCGACTTTGAAACTATGGGTTTGGAATATTTGTACAAACAAATTTAAAATTGTTGAACAAAAGGTTAGAGAGAACTGCTGTTTCGAACAATGATGAAAAACTTTTGGCATTTTCTAACCACTTCCAGTCCAAGCAGTACTAATACTATTAATACTGTTAACTCTGGAGTTAGTACTGGCAACACCAAGGTTAATACTGCTAGTACTGAAACTAATACTGCTAGTTTTAGTGATGCCACAGTTTATGCCTTTTTGTCCACTCAACCACAAGGATCTCAACTAGTTCATGAAGATCTTGAGCAACTTCATGATGATGATTTAGAAGAGATGGATCTAAAGTGGAATATGGTACTTCTAAGCATGAGGGCAAGAAAGTTCTATCAGAGAACTGGAAGGAAGATCATCATTGATGGAAGTAGTACTGCTGGGTATGATAAATCAAAAGTAGAATGTTTCAACTGTCATAAAATGGGACATTTTGCTAGAGAATGTAGAGCACCAAGAAGTAAAGACAACAGAAATTGGAATCAAGGAAGCTCATCAAAGGCAGTAAGGATTGAAGATGCTTCTGAAAAGGCTACGTGTGCTATAGATGGTGCTGGATTTGATTGGAGTAACATGGCAGAGGATGAAATTCAAGCAAACATGGCTCTCATGGCATTCACAGATTTTGAGGTATCAAATGATAAATCTTGTTCAAAAACTTGTTTGCAAAATTATAAAGCTCTAAAGAAACAGTATGATGATTTACTTGTTAAATTAGATGATACTGGTTTTAAAGCAGCTACATATAAAAGAGGTTTATCAATTTTAGAAGCACAAGTAGTTAAATATAAAGAATCTGAAGTCCTTTTTTCTAAGGAAATTTCTTTGCTTAAAAGAAGTGTAGGTCACAAAGGAATATCTAAAGGGATTACTTAAGACTGAACTTGAAAAGGTTAACAGGAATAAAAGGAGGGGTGAAGTTAAAATTGCAAAGTTTGAAAAATCATAAAAGATTTAGATCAATTTGGTTAGCAAATCAGATACTGACAAAAAGCAAAAAGGGATTTGGCTACAATGTTTCCCCTCACCCATCATTTGGATTCTAAATAAGGACCACACATATAGACTTTTCTTATTCAGGTCTTGAAGAATTCAAAACAACCTAGTAAAATGAGTATAGTTCAGGGATTCAATTTAAAGCCAACCACTGTTTGGTGATAGAGATTTCAGATAATTCTAAGGAGAATACTGATGACTCTTTAAAAAAAAACAACAACACAAGACTGTTACAGAAACAAATCTCTTAAGTCTTCACATAAGGTAGATAAAGATTGAAAGAAAATTTTTCTATCCTGCTAATCATTCTAGGAAGTAGTACTAATCAAGCTAAGAATAATACTGATGCTCCAGTTATTGAAGAATAGTGAGTCAGATGAGATGGAAGAATTTGAGAAATTCCTAAGGTAAAAAGAAAACTGCTATAAGACTACTGTACTAAAAGAAAGAGTCAGTTAAAAACCGAAAAACTAATTAGAAGTCAATTAGGTAAAACAAAGATGTACATCGTCACAGGACCAGGGGGAATCAAAGGAATTAGGGAATGTCAAATATCAAATCAATTAGATATAACTTTGATTTTAAATAACATGTGATGTTTTATCTGTGGTATTTTGATCACATTCAATAACAGTTGTCCCCTAATGCACCCAAACAATGGTTCCAAGGAGCAGTCTTAATAAGACTAGGCCTAAAAACAGTAATCATGTAAGGCTCGTTTAATACTGTTAGGTCTGTTAACACTGCCAAGACCTTTTAGTACAGCCAGGGCTTTAATACCTGTTAGGCATCGTATACTTTAACTCCACATCCAAAATCAACAGTTCTTTGTGCTAGACCAAAGGACAATTTCAAAATCAAGTAACAATCAACTGTCAAAGGCCCCCTTTTATAAGAAAACAGCTTTAACAAAAGGTCTAATAATCAAATATTAATACTGGTAGACAAACAGTTAATACTGTTAGGCCAAATGTTAATACTGTCAGGGCAAGGGGATTTAATGCTGTTAAGCCCTCAGCATGTTGGGTTTGGAGACCTATCAAACCCAATTGTGCATCACTAGTCTTTAACAAATATAATTACATTGATGCACGAGGCAGATCCAAGTCAGTAATGGCTTTGGCCCCCAAAGATAAATAACTTCAAAGATTTTGTGTGCAGAGACAATTCCCAGCTAAAGATAAAGGATTTTGTGGATAGTGGTATTCTCAACGAGCACATGTCTGGAACATAGCCCATCTTCAGATTCAAAGACCTTTGAAGGAGGTTAGTTACTTTTGGTGTAGGAGCAAATGAGGAAGAATCAGTGGGGGGTAAAAGGTACTATACAAAAACTAATAAACTTGATTTTGAAGATGTATACTTTGTCAAAGAGTTGAAGTTCAACCTTTTTAGTGTCTCACAAATGTGTGGACCAAAGAACATGTTTCTTTTTTACTGACTCTGAATGGGTCTTGTTCTAATCACCTAAATTTTAAGTTTTGCCTGATGCAAATCAGATTATCTTCTAAAATTCTAGACAGAATAACATGTAAAGAAATTATGATATGAAAAACATAGTTCCTAAAGATGGTTTTAAAAAACTTGTCTAGTTGCAAAGGCTACACTCTGAGGAATCAATGTTAGGCATTGGGAGGCCTTGGTCATGTCCAATTTAAAAATATCAATAACTTGTCAAAGAAAATCTTGTAAGAATTTGCTTTAAAAAGATTTAGAATGACACAAACATGTTTGCCCATGTCTTAAGGCAGCAACATAGAGCCTCTTAGAAAGACCTAGGCTTTTAGTCCCATTACATAGCCATTGTTTATGCTGCATATGGATCTTTTTTGTCCAACTTTTGTTAGTAGTTTAATGCATAAAAAATACTGCTTGGTAGTTACTGATGATTATAGTAGATTCTCATGGGTTTTCTTTTTAAGAACTAAGGATGAAACTAGTGAGATCCTTAAAAACTTTATCAAAGAGATAGAAAATCTAGTGGATAAGAAGGTTAAAATAATCAGAAGTGACAATGGGACATAATTTAAAAACCATGTGATGGATGAGTTTTGTAGAGAAAAAGGTATCAAAAGAGAATATAGTGTAGCAAGGACACCTCATGGCATAATGGTGGTATGAAAGAAAGAATAGGACTCTCATTGAGGCTGCTAGAACAATGTTAGCTGACTCTAAGTTACCTACAAACTTTTACGGTAGAAAGCTTTTCTACTCATGCATGTTATTACAAAATAAGTCTTAGTAGTCAAACCTCATAACAAACACCTTATGAACTCTTTATGGGATTACACCACTATAGGCTTCATGAAACCACTTGATGTCCATGTTACAATTCTCAATCCTAAGAAAATTTGGGCAAGTATGATGAAAAAGTGATGAAGGTTTCTTGTTGTATACCATAAGTACAAAGCTTTTTAGGGTATACCAACATTAGAACCAAGGAAAGTACAGGGAAAAATTGTAAACATGTTGGGTTCTTAAGAATAAACTATGTTAGAAGGAAAGGACCAAGTGGCTGTTTGATCTGGATTCCTAACACCAACAATGAATTTAGTGCCAGTGTTTGCAGGGACTTTTCTAATGTTTCTGTAGGTATACAAGGAGTTTCTGAGTCCAGCACATCCTTTCAACAAGATCAAGATTGTATTGTCATGCCAATTTGGAAGGATGCTTCATACTTTGATGATGCTTCACTCAAATCTGTTGCTGATGCACAAATACAAATTAAGAATAGGGACTCATGATGAATGCAGATCTTCAGGATAATGGTACTGATGATCACCAATTAATACTCAAACTGGCCAGTCCGAAGTTAAAACTGAAAACAGAGAAGTTAGTACTACTGTTCCTGAAATTAATACTGCTACTCCTAAAGACTTTATGGGACCAATTCCAACAACTGAAGACACATAAGTGGAGGATCAAGAAATTGAATGGGGAATATTTTACCATCTTATGAAGTTATCTTCCCACTCCTCATACAAGAATTCACAAGGAT
This sequence comes from Tanacetum coccineum, assembly GCA_026074375.1. Classification (NCBI taxonomy): domain Eukaryota; kingdom Viridiplantae; phylum Streptophyta; class Magnoliopsida; order Asterales; family Asteraceae; genus Tanacetum; species Tanacetum coccineum. The sequence continues at coordinate 25,672 of BQNB010041557.1, forward strand.
CATCCATTATCATGTGATTGGCGATGTGCAGTCTTCCTTTCAAGACAAGAAGGATAACAACTTCTTACTCATGAACTAGGATTTTCTTGGTGCCATATATTGAAGGAAAGACTCAAGCTAGGACCTACATAGCATGCCTTTTGCTTGTTTCTTATCTCAAGAAGAAACCAAAGAGAGTTTTCTAAAGCCTTAGTGATCCACATAGGGTAGAAACAAATGGCAAGAAGAAATCCTACAGTTTCCAAAACTATGTGCAAAAATGTATGGGTTCTTGTAACTTGCCTAAAGTGTACATAGGGCTATTGGTACAAATGGGTCTACAAAAACAAGAAAGATGAAAGGGGAATTGTTGTCAGGAAGCGATAGACCTTGTTAGCCCAAATTACATACCAAGAAGAGGGCATTGACTATGATGAAGTCTTTGCTCCAGTGGCTAGAATTGAGGCAATAAGAATATTCCTGGCTTATGCTTCTTATATGGGTTTTACTGTCTACCAAATGGATGTCAAAGTGCTTTTCCTTTTATGGTCCAATTGAAGAGGAGGTGTAATGTATTCAACCTCCAGTTATGAAGATAGCTTGACCATCCTGATAAAGTTTATAAAGTTGTGAAAGCACTATATGGACTTCATCAAGCACCTAGAGCTTGGTATGACACATTGGCCACCATATCTTTTTGAGTAATGGATTTCAAGAGGACAGATTGATCAACTTTATTATTCATCAAAAGTCACAAAGGGGCATATATTTGCTTGTTCAAACTATGTAGATGACATCATTTTTTGGATCTACCAGAAAGGAGTGTTTGTGATGAGTTTGAGAAGCTTATGAAGGATAAGTTTTCAATGAGTTCTAAGGGAAACTTCACCTTCTTTTTTGTGATTGCCAGTCCAACATAGACAGAAAGGCATCTTTATCAGTCAAGATAAATATGTCCATGAAATTTTGAGAAAGTTTAACTATACAGATGTAAAGTCTACCTCCACTCCCACAGATTTGGAAAAGCCCTTGGTTAAAGATGCAGATGCTGATGATGTTGATGAACATCTTTATAGGTCTATGATTAGATCTTTGATGTATCTTACATCATCTAGACCAGATATCATGTTTGCAGTATGTGCATGTGCAAGGTTTCAGGTTTCTCCAAAAACTTCCCATCTCTTAGCGTCAAAAGAATCTTTAGATACCCTTAAAGGCAAACCATCTCTAGGTCTTGTATTCTAAAATGGATTCTCCATTAGGAGTTATTTGCTTTACACTGATAGTGACCTATGCCTGGAGCTACACTTGATAGGAAGTCAACCACTAGAGGTTGTCAATTTTTGTGGATAGGTAATTTCTTTCTTGGCAATTGCAAGAAACAAAACTGTAGTTGCCACTTCTATAAACTGAAGCTGAATATGTGGCTACTACGCAATCGGCATGTGGACATGTCTCTGGAACCAAAACCAATTGCTGGATTATATGTCAATTATATGAACACAGTAATTTTACAATTGACAATACTAGTACTATCCTGTATAATAGAAAATCCTGTTCAACGCTCTAAAACAAAACATATAAGAGTAGCATCACTTTATAAAGATGCAATGCTAAAAAAGTTGATTTTAAAATGGCTAAAATTGTACACTCAACTGAAATGTACAGCTCTTTTACAAAAGTTTTGATGCTGGTAGATTTCAATACTGGTCCTCAATAATTGGAATGCTCAATCCCTAAGGCCCAAATCCTTTTTGGTTTGTAATGTTTGTTAAATGTTAGTACTGTTACATTTTATGTAAATTAAATACTTTGCTATTCAATTAGGTACTGCTAGTTATATTTAATACTGTTTGTTAAAATTTATTACTTAAGTTTAGTACTTAAGCTGTTATTTCTATGTCTCATGTTAATCCTGTCAATAACTCTTAATACTGTAAACAATGCCAAATGATTAGGATTGAGTTTATCCTTGTTTTAAGCCAAGCTTTTTCAGGATAAACAATGAAGTGTGAAATTGGTTACTCCATAATGTATTATTTGAGGGGAGGAAACATGTTGGTTGTTCTTGCAGTGTTGGTTATGACACCACACAACAAATGGTCATCAGTTCATCATGTCTTATAGACATCAAGAATTGACTAGTCCAGAGCAAACGACTACTGGTAAAGACTTTTCAAATCCGTTAATAGTTGATAGTTTACTCAAAACTATATGGTCATCAATGCACCATGTTTTTACAATGAAGCATTGGCTAGTCCAGAGCAAACGGCTACTGGTAAAGAAGAACCTCACCAAATCCCGTTTAATATTTTGTAGTTTTACTCAAAACTAAAATGGTTATCATCAGCACCATGTTTCACTAATGAAGCAATGGCTAGTCCAAAGCAAACACTAATGGGTAAAGACTCTCCTCAAATCCGTTTATGGCTGGTAGTTTGCCAAAAACTACACTTATGTGTGAATTTGTGAGCTAAAACAAAAGAGAGAATTGGTGAGCTCAAAAATAGAAAGAGAGCTGTGTGAAAAATAGACAGAGTGAAAAGTGAGCCAAAAGAATTGAGAGATGAAATGTGAGCCTAAAAACAGAAAGAGAGATTGTGTGAAGTTATTCTTTTAGTCTTACAAACCTTTGGAGTTTGTACTGCTTATGGATGGAGAAGTTAATATGGCTAGGCGTATTTTAGTACTGATAGGCCAAAGTTAATACTGCTGGATGACCGTTAGTATTGTTTGGGCCTAACAAATTTTTCCGTTATTAATAGAGCCGTTGAGATATTTCCGCCAAATACCTATGGAATAGGGGTTTGACCAATTGGACTTTCGTGCATCTACTACTATAAATCAAATGATTAATTTTTTTACCCCCACGATAACTTCAAATTTCTTTATATTGGTCAAATAATATCTCTCTGTTGTCTCTATTAAAGTGAAATTAACTTCACTATTCCTCCTACCTTATACTTACATACACGATCATATCCCACTCTATTACTCACAGTTTTACTCATGGCAAGTTTGGAATTTTGTGACAAGCACAACATGGTAGCATTTTTGGAAAAATCTACAAGAAGTGCAGGGTTTCATCAGATAATAGATTTTCTAAATCAAAGTCATATTTGCTATGCACTCACCAAGAAGCCAGAGGTTTGTGTCTCCTTTATCAAACAATTTTGGAGGTCTGCTGAGGCTTCTAATGATGATAATGGAGAAGTCAAGATAAATGCTACTATTGATGGTCACTCACTGTCTATCACCGAAGGTTCTTTAAGGTGACATCTCAAGTTGGCAATCAAAGAAGGTATTCTTGCTATCCAACAACAGAGATTTTTGAGCAATAGGCGCTTATGGGCTATCACCAACTGACTCAGATAAGTTTAACCTATTAAAAGGGGTGCCTTTCACCCAATTGGAGGTTTCTTATTCATAAACATACTTCATTGCAAACCCAAAGAAGACTGCTTGGGAGCAGTTTAGTAGAAATATTGCCAGCTCGCCGAATATCCTGTTTAAGCCACCAATTAGGAGTTTTTAACTTTTCTAGGATGATCTTTGAGCACATGGTGTCTAATATCTCTAGTCCCCATAAGTTTTTGATGTACCCTAGGTTTATTCAGATATGCCTAGATATGCAGAAACACCACCTTCAACAACACACAAGAATATATCCTGTTCCAACTCTTAGTATGAAGGTGTTTAGTAATATGAAGAGGTCTACCAAGGGATTTTCAGGACAGGAGGTTGCTTTATTCCCACATATGTTAGCTGTTACTACACCCTCATCTTCACCTTCCAGAATCACATCTTCACCTTCCCCTACACCTTCACCTTTACCTGAACCTACCGCTGCTCATACACCATCACCTACTCAACCTTCTCCTACACAACCATCACCTACTCATCCCTCACCTACTCAACCCTCACCCACACAACCATCACCAACTCAACCTGGAACAGAACACCATCTTCCTACACCCCATGACTCACCTCTCCATGCTGTTCACTCACATGGAAGTGATGAGGGTAGTTTGAAACTTCAAGAATTGATGAATTTAGTTACAACTCTTTCTGACAGGATTGGAGTTTTGGAGGCTGACTTAATGAAGACAAAGAAAAGCTATAGTTCTGCTTATACTAAGCTTATTCTCAGGGTCAAGAAGCTAGAGTCTCATATAAAGATTAGGAAAGCAAGGAGACAAGCTAGGGTTGTTCTTTCAGAAGATGAAGCCTTTGAAGATGATTCTTCTAAACAGGGGAGGAAGTTATCTGATGAAGAGGTTCAAGAAAAAGCAAGTACTGACACTGAAATATTCATTCAAGAAGTGACTCCAACTGAGGTTATTCAAGAGGGCAGTGAGAAAGCAAGTGATAAAGTTAGTACTCACTCTACTCGCTGGTGCAAGCAAGGTACTAGCTAGTAAGAAAGTCCCCAAAGTTATCATGCTAAGGTAAACCTTAGTACTGTTGGAGGAACTGTTATCTATACAAGAAGGAGTGCAGAGAAAAGGTCAAGACAAGATAAGGGAAAAGCCAATAATGATGAGAGGGAAAGCCTAGAAAATCTAAAAAGGACCTTGAACAAGAAAGGCTAAGTTATGCTGAAGCAATCAGCCTTGAAGAGAAAATGAATGAGGAACAAAGAGCTCAAATTGCTAGAGATGAAGAGATTGCTAGACAGTGGGATGAAGAAGAAAGGAAAAGAGCTATGGATGAAGCCAAAACTGCTAAGATGATAGATTGGAATGACCCATCAGTCATCGACAGAATAACAACTCAAAAATTGGAAAGCCAAAGATAGTTGCCCAAGCAAGAAGAAATATTATCAAATATTTGAAGAATCAAGGGAACTACAAGATCAATGACTTCAAGGGAATGTCCTACAATGACATTAGGCCAACATTTGAAAAGGTGTGGGATTTTAATCAAAATATTAAGCCTATGGATGCAGATCATGGAAGTGAAAAGCAAGAGTCTCCTGCAAAAGAAAAGTCTCCTGAAAAGGTAGTGGAATAAAGAGAATTGAAAAACATCAAGAAGAGTGAAAAGAAGGGTTAAAGAACCCGGCGCAAGAGAAAGAATCAATTCCTAAAAAAGCACAAGGAAAGAAGACAAAAGCTAAAAAGAAGATGCGATAAAGATGAACTCAAAGGATTTTAGATATAGTACCAAGAGAAGAAGCTCTATTAGAGTTTGAACTATATCTACAAAGTTTTACTATTGTGATTGGAAGACATGTGTTTGACAGAGACTTTCATGTACTATCAAGTATTCAGAGGAGATGGAAGCTACAAAGAATTATAAGATACTGAGTGAAATGCTTGAAGATTTTGATTAGATGGAATGTAAAGATTGTTCAAATTAGTCCAAGGAAGAAATAGTACTTTCAAGACACAAAGATTTGATCTGATGCATTGGGAGATCTACATACTGCTTTTGAGCCAGATGAAGATGAAGAATTTGGAGAGATCCGCATAATACAATCTTTTAAAGCTGAAATTATGTTAATTTTTTTGTGGTATCCATAATTTTGTTGATGAAATGATTTGGCAATTCATATGTTGACAGAGAATAAGTATCCTTTAAGTCCAAGAGATGTTAAACAAAGATGTTAAGTAAAAAAATTATAGGTAGATCATGATAGCACACAGGCATTGAACTCCTCATGTTCATAAGAGTGGCGGGTGGGAGGTGCAGTAGAGTGTGACAGAATTGTTTGAAAGAATCATCAGCAGAGGAAGAAGACTAGAAGAAAATTTATTCAGAAGAAACTTGTTGATTTAAAGGACAATCACAAGTTTAGGGGAGGATTGTTAGGAATAAATCTTCATATGACTTAATACTACTGCCAACAGTTACTAAAGAGTTAGTACTGCCAGAACAAAGTCAGTACGCAGTGGTTACAAATACTGCTAGTAGAAGGAGTTTAGTGACTAGCTAAATGTACAAAGCTGTTGAACTGAAGTATAAGAATGCAAGGAGATTATTTCAAATATTTATATTTGAAATGTAATGAACCTAATGAAAGGCTGATATGCTTGTTAAAAGGGCTCCTTGTAATTTTCTATAAAAGATATCCTAAGTGTAGTGTAAATTAGAACTTTAAGAGATACATTTTCAAGTGCTAGAAATAGTTAGAGAGAAAATTTGTAATAGCTTCAAGGTTTGTAACCCCAGTACTTCAAGAGTACTCGTATTATTTCAATAATATTAAAGCAGTGTGTTTTGTGTTCATTGTTTGTTTTTGTCATTACTATTCCTTTAATAAACTTCTCTAGAGTAACAAAGTGTAGATTCCGCATACACTTTGGTATACATACAAAGTCTCAATCTTTGTTATTTTGGATTCTTCCAAGATAACAAACTCTTTACTTCATAAAGAATCGATTAAGGCGTGGGGTCAACAATGTGACTAATATGAAATTTAATGATAACCGATTTCATATTTTGCTCTAAATAATAGCCACATGAATACTTCACGATGTGATTGTTATGAATATATTGGTCACATATAATCACCTTAAATGTGGCCATAAACATAATTTAGTCACACATTTGTGATATGTTGTGGCTATTGTAAAGGCATATAGTCACATGATCGTGCTAGAAGTACATGTGACTATACATATTAGCTTTTGACAAGCTAACACACACCAAACTTTAAACACACATATTAAATTACGTGACCATATGTACTGGATTTTGGCTATACTTGAATAATGTGTGACAAAAAGTTTAGTGTGACCATATATGGCACTTGGTCACAGTGTCCTTGTGTGTGACATATATTTGTTACTATTTATATGTATATCGTGACTAATGCTTCAACCTTACTTTTTATTTGTCATGCGTTCTAAATTCATATGTGGCTAAATAATTAGCAAAAGATAGCAGTCACCCTTAAATCATATGTGACAAAACTTGACTGTATGATTTAGACACATAAAAATTTACTTCATGTGACCATATATGCCATTTGGTCACATTGTTCAAGTGTGTGACATATATTTGTCATTGTTTATATGTATATCGTGACTAATGCTTCAAGCTTACTTGTATTTGTCACACGTTCCAAATTCATATGTGGCTAAATAATTATATAAAAAATTACCAGTTACCTTTAGCCACATAAATGTTCGAATGTGTGGCAATACAGTTCTAATGGTCACACGCATCAAAATTTCATGTGTGGCTAATTAGTAAATGTTGTCTATTTTGATACCTTTAGCCACATAAATATGTGAATTTGTGGCTGTTCCATTTTGCCCATGTATGACAAAATCCCAGATTTGTACTAGTGATATATTGTATGCTTTGTGGGTTTAAGCCCAACCAAAACCCAAGCCTGGCACGACTCAAGAACCATAGGTGTCTTAGGTTTAGCTAGGCACTATAAATACCCCCTCTCCACACATGGAGAGGGGTTGGTTGTTTATTGTATCCTTCTCCTTTTTGCAAGAATAATCCAACCTTCATTCTCATCTTTCTTTCTCTCTCTAATATCTCTCTAAACTATTTTTTTCTTCCTTCTTTCTTTATTCATACGAGTAATATGGTGAAGTGAATACGGGATCCTATAAGGAGCGGTATGGTAAATATCATTGGAAAAGAAGATGGTATTGGTCTGCTCTCACCCGATGTGACGAGCGACTGTGGTCCCTTTTTAGTAAACTTGGCAAGCTTGATAGGCTTGCAGTCGTAGCGGTTTAGGCAAGTTTTTTTCCACTAGGATGTATGTGTAAGAATGTGTTTGCTTTCTTGAAAAATATCAATGTCATCGGGCTTGCTTATACTTTTGGCTTATGCTCCTTCGATGCCATTGCTTCTTTCGTTGCCACTATTCATGGTGTTCTACGATAGTGACGTGTGCATAAGGATGGTCATAGGATCACAGGCTGCAAAATGAATTAGCAGTTATAATATCTTTAATAAGAACCTGTTACTACATGGGGTCTTTAGTGGCCATAGGAACACGCTATGGGAAATGTGTGCTTTCGACATTGTATGCTAAAACTCCATGTGCGTGGGATACGTTTTTATTGTTCAATATTAAATATCAAATACCTTTACTAATGAGCAATAGCTTAGGAGTACGCAGTGGGAAATGTGTATTTTGGGTAAACTATAGGTTTATGTGATGTTAGTGGTTAAATAGCCATTTATTTTGCTTTTTGCGATGCGGCTACACATGCTTAACAGGATAATTATGATTTTTAGATTAGGTTTGCTTATACTTTTGGCATATCCTCCTTTGATGCCACCACTACTTTCGTTGCCAATGTCTACGACTTGCGATGATAGTAGCGTGTGCGTGACGGTGTTGATAAGCTCATAGATTGCAAAATGCCATAATTAGGTTGCGTTATTTACCATCAAGCACTGTAGGTAGTAATTCGATTATGTTGTTTTCGTTATCTCGAATTACTGCCTACAGTATTTAGATTTGAGATTACTAGAACATAGTTTTCTTATGCCCATGACGGGTGTTGTAACACCCCCAAATTGGGTCGCAGCGGAATAAGAATATCTGGGGCGTGTTACTTCTTAGATCAATAACACAAGATATATATAGAACGACCAAAAAATCGTTTTAAAACTGATACATTAGATTTAACAAATATTTGATACAAATAGCCCGAAGCTTTAACTTGTTCCTTATTATTATTACAAAGATACTGGTTCACAACACATGAGTTTCCCAAAACATAATACAACCATATCTTTAGCATGACATCCCAAAACAAAATCACCAGTGTATCCTTGGCACCTTATGCTTACTGATCTCCGGAAAAACATTGCTTTAAAACATCAACAATAATGTTGGTGAATTCACAGGTTTGATAAAATCATCATATGCAGGACCGCAAGACTTTTCCCGTGATAATGCAACACATGCAGAAATCACAAAACCCGATTACATTTACCTAAGCTCATGACACTGAAGCTCAACTATCTTTCTCGCAATATTATATATATTGCTATTTCTGCCCGATTAGATGTTTAACCCGAAACATCCCCAAATCCGACATGCTATACGTTCGTTCCCGGTGATAGCTAGTCACCCGAACAGGATGGTCAATCCCAAATAGATCTATTCATAACATTCGCGCTCACATAATGTAATTCACAACTACATCTATGCAATTGACAGTTCATGATAATGGGCTCAACTTGGGTTATCGCTACTTAGGCAAACACGTAATCAATATAAAATATACACTTGCGTCCAATTTATAAAACAAAGCATGTTTCCACCCCAAAGTTATAAATCATTGAAATCGTAAAAATATGGGGCTATGAACTCACCTTGAGTTCTGATAATCCAAATATCACAGATAACGCGTCACGCAAATCGTCAGATGCAACCTATTTAATTTAAGGTCGTATAAGTACCATGTACTTCGATTAACTAACATCATATACAGGTCTATGTTAGTTACATCATACTATCGTTCGGGCTATCATAATTAAGAGGTCATGTAGTGAACGTATGAGGAGCTAGGACACTTTAAATCGTAAATCCAGCAACTCGTCGATACGCCACCCCGAAGAGGCCTCATTATGAAACTCCCTAGTAATATAGTACTTTGATAACCACATATAATTCTATACAGCTTAATCACCATCTAATTGTTTTGGAAAAATTGCGTTTAATTAGTTAAAACGTTTATAATTACCGTTGTAGTAAAACTGGCGTAACTTTCGCGTTTTAAGCCCGATTTTGACGTTTCTTATGCCCACGCTTTCGTATTAGGACGAGTTATCATAATTTGACATTTTCATATTTTTGACCCTCTGATGAACAGTACTTTTTACTGTTCACACCAGTTATAAAGTTATTTTTATAGTTTTAGTTATCGTAAAACCCGTAAACGTCGTATTTTATTCGTTATAGCTCCATTTTTAGCGATTCTTTCGAGCACGTTCTCGTTATTGAAAATTATATCAATTTATAAGGTTTACAAAAATAAAAGTTTCTGTCATGAATAGTGTTTTTACTGTTCATAGTTTATAAAGTTATTTTTATAAACTTTTAATTACCGAATACTTGCGAAATTCATAACTTCTTCATTATTAATTGAAAAATCATGATTCTTATCATTTTAGAATCCTAAAAATGTGTTTTATTTGTTAAAAATATCCAACTTGCTGTTTCATAAGAATTTTTATAAAAGTTATTTTATAATCGTTTTAATCTTACGTTAATAAACTCGTAATTAGCGTAACTTTTTCGTTATTTATCCGTTTGACAAGTTTCTTACCTTTTCGGAATCGTTACGAGATGTAGAATATTTATAAAACATAATATCCACTGTTTGGAATTCGATTCCAAACAGCCCCTTAATATCTATATATTTACTTATTTATTAAACTTGTTTTATATACTTTTTAACTATTAATATCACTCAAGTTTTTCCAACACTCTTAATATACTATATCTTATATATCATATAGTCCATGAGTTCATAATTTGTCCATTTGTCCAAGTCATTAAGTCCTTAACAACATTTTTAAACCATAATCTCCATAAGTAACTTTTTACTACAAGTTCATCCATAACCACTTTTACATCATAACCATAAGTGTACAAGTATTTTACTTCCATTATGACTTTATTTTAGTGTCCATATATCATGACTAAAAGCTCATAAAACTATATTTACAAGAAAAATCCATGTTTACAAGTTAAACATATCCTAATGGTGATTTCACTACATAAACATCACATATACATATAATCATATAGATGAAAAGTTAAGGGCTTTAGATAACCTTAAAAAGATAGAATGTAGGATGATGACAAATAAATGTAAACCCCCTTGTTTAGACTTTTAAAACCCCAGATTTATAACCAAGAAAACCCAAGTTTTTTCCCAAATGAAAACCTTAACTTTTCCTTTGTCTGATTAAAGCTTGAATATGGTTAACCATGCTGCAATAATGCCTTAGAATATCTAGGAGTATGAGTGTATGTTTGTATAGTTGTATAAAATTTGGTAAGTATTTGTTTATTAAGGGGCGTTTGAGCCGTGGCATATGAGAGGCACCAAAGTAGGAGCTTTTTGTATATTTATAGCTAAGTTTTTTGAGCATGAATGAATTCCTAACTCTATTGAACAATTATAAATTGAAAGTCTTTGGTCAAAAAGTTAAGCAATAGCTAGTCAAAAACATGTAGGGGTTTTATGGATCTTGGTGAGTTCAAGGGAACAATCTAGCGTTAGGTTTTAATGAGCAAAAGATAGATACAAAGACCAACTTGAAAAAATTGATATCTCTATTGTGCCCCATTGTTTTTTGTATGTTGTTGTTTCCGTAGGATACAAGTTGGGGGGGGGGAGGTTTCTAAAAACTTTTTAATAGTTAGCAACAATATCTAGTAAAAACTTTACTAGTTACAAGTTATAGTTTGAAAATAAAATGTGTTTACTTGAAGGTATACATGAAATGTTTTATTTTCTTATGAACAAAGTGAAAGTAATATTAACTTGGGTAAAATTTAATAAAACTTTAGGTATTGGGTACAATCGTGGGTATTTGTTGAAGCGTAGAAATATTTTTGTGGTTCCGGGTATGCTTAAACTTAATTTATCGCGAAACGTATACACTTTACGTATCCGATAAAAATAAAATGAACAAAGATCATAATTATTCTTAAAATAATTATTTAACACTTGCTTGATGTAAACGCTTAATTGATTGATGCCCGTTTACATTGAACAATAATTTTTGGCGTACGCGATTTAACCTAACGTTTACGATTTAAAACAAACGCGTACAATACAAAAGATACATAGTAGATTTATCGTCGTCGTCAATGACTTGAAAACACAGGGTTTTATAGGTGTTTTAGTGTTTGGTATAATATTTATCATTTGTGTCCTTTTGTTTGGGACACAAGTTAATGGTATACACTGTGCTCAAAAACTCTACTTATGAGATGAGGTTGATGGTGGTATCAATTATAAGAGGTTGTAATGACTCTAAGTGTGTTTGGTAAAGATGAGATTGTCCGCATCTTGGCATGGCGACCTATTGTGGTTGCAGCCATGGCGGGTATATCCTCTTTATTCGTTTCTTTCTTTATCTGAGCCTGGTACATAATTACATGTTGTTTATAATACGTTTTAGAGCAGTTGTGTGTAAACCAGGGGTATGTAAAGTCTTATTTTTCAATATTAATTCCTAAAGCACACGTTTCCTACTGCCTACTCCCAAGAGCTACTGCTCTTTAGTCCCGCACGGTTTCTTTTTTAAATTGTAGAGATTGATGTTGCAACTGCCTAATATTAAGATTTATGATTGGGCCTTGATTATGATTTTGGCTTTTGGCTTCGTATGTTTTGTTCTCATGTTTAAGAAACTTTTCCAAATGTGGTTACGACAATCTGAAACAGTTTTTATAAAACGGTAATGACATTGGTTCTAAAAGGCTGTGATGATAAAACATGAATACATCTGGGTGGATTCGGTTGCTTTTTGTTATAGCTCTACGTGGCGTGCATATTTATCAAATTTAGATACGCTTACATCTATGCGGTCATTATTTTGCAGCTGCAATAGGCTGATATCAAGCCGCATCTTGGCAGGGCAGCATGACAACCTGTTTGCAGCCATGACGAGCGTTGCTTTTGACATTGCTGCTGTTACTGCTTGAAATTAAGATTTATGGTTCTGACTTGATTATGCTTTTGGTGTTAGACATGCACATGTTTTGTGCCCACGTTTAAGCTATGCGACAGTCAACTGCTTTATGATCTCTGCCGATTCATGAGCAGCATATGAGCGTCTAAAGCACTAGGTGAGATGTTGTACACGTACATAGGCTACTTCAGAATAATAACATGCATAAGCACGACTTTCGAGGCTCCATATTTTCCTTTTTTATCCCTCTCCCATGTGCATCTTCTCTTCTGACAATATTTATCTTTTCACTCCCTACTCTACTTTGGTGCTTGTCTTTCTTTTCTTCCAGCGATATTTAGCATATCACTATGCTTATGCTTAAGCTGTGGGAAAATAAATGCAAGGTACTACTTATAACTGTTTGAAATATGTTTTATGAGACCGCAATGATAAAAATTATAAAAGGTTGTGATGATAAAATTTGAGCATGCCTGAGCGGGTTGGATTAAAGATTGGATTACATGCATCTTGCGAGGCAAGCTTACTAAGTTTGCAGCCATGGCGGCCGTATCTTCTTTTTTTGGATGCTTAATTATCTGAGCCTTGTAATATTAGAGTACATCGGCTTATCACCTACATTTTTTTTGTGCTCATGCTTAATCTGTGAAAGCGGGTTCGGTTAATGTTTGGATTATGCGCATCTTGGCATGACAAGCTTGCTAAGTTTGCAGCCATGGCGGTTGTATCATCATCTTCTCTTTAAACGATATTTTCCATACCACTTCTTCACTTAGGTTCTTCTCTTACAGGTTTCTTGGTTACCACGCATGAACGCTAGCTGTTTCCCGCTTTAGATTAGAGTATATATAGTGCCAGTTTTAGTATGATTTGTGTGTTTTGCAAATTGTACCGGATTGGTAAGTCTATTTTTGAACAGGGGTTTGCATTTGCTATTTTGAACAAGTTCTATGTATTCCACCATGTTTGTGATAAGGGTTTTCCACTATCACGTATGCATAGATTAAGAAGATGCTTTCTAATTAGACATATGTGAGAGTGACAAAACCCTTATCATGTAGTTGGCTATTATGTTGTGTTTGCTCATCATTGTTTACATCTAATGTCTGACCAATTGCATGGTACCTTGATCAGGCGAGGATGAATATAAGCAGCCTGAGTAGAACACGTGAAACTTTTATAACTTAGCTAGGCGACCTATTCGGTGTGTAGTCATGACACACTCACACAAGCTCTTATCTGAGCCAATATATATTTTTTTCCAAGCATCGGTATTTTACCATTCCTTTACAATGTACATAAATTTTCATGCTTACCGCCTATTAGTTGCTAGACCGTGTTGGGCGCCACCCAGTCATATCTTGGTGCGACATCATTAAATTGTGTTTGTAGCCACGACATGTAGAGGCCCTTTTATCTGGTTCCAATATTGCAACAGTGAGCTTAACTTGAATTTTTTTGTACAACTCTTGGGAATATGTTATGGGAAACGTTTACTTTGGGGATTAATATTAAAAAATAAAATTGTCATACCCCTAGTTTATATGGTGTGTTAAATCGGCACGTTTCTTGGCAGGCTAGCACCAACAAAGTAGTGTTTGCAGCCATGGTGTGTCAAATACCAAGTTTAGGTATTCGTCTCTATTGATCACCCCTGCGTCTATGCCAGGAGTCAACAACAACGATTTCAAGAGTGAAATTATATCTCTTTGGTTATCGATCGCTTACTTGGACGCACGAATGATCTTTCGAGTAGGATAGGGGTTTTGGCACTATCACGCGTGCTTAAATATAGAAAATGGCTTCTAATTCAACATATGTGATAATGACAAAACTCTTATTGTATATTCGGATGCTACATTATGCATGGCAACCATTGTCTACATTTGATGGTCCACCGATCTTAGTTCAGGTTGTGTTACTTCGTAAGGTCATAACGGGTGCTTCTTTAAGATGCGTTCCCTTTATCCTTTCGCTAGTATGATGAGAACTATTTCAGTACTGCATGTGGCTCATTGAGCACAACTTCTTGGCAAGGCGACCATACCCAGGTTGTGGTCACAACCATGTCAAGCGTTCAGTACTGTTTCAATATTTGCAAACCTAAGCCTCATTATCACTGTCATAGGGATCAAACCTTATGTGGCCTTTCATAATTGGGGTTTGTTTGAAGTATAACATGTTGATGAAGCATTTCTTAGACCAGCTAGTATGTCACTTTTGTTTTTCGTGCGCAAAGACGTTCACCATGAGCGGCACATCAGGTGGTCTGATAGATGTTTCATATGTAAGTTTGTCATTAAATTAAGTTTCAACGGATGTTGTTGGCATTTGTGTAATAAAATTCACATCGCATATACTGCGTGTTGGCAATGCAATCAACAATATTTTTAGCCTTTCAACAAATGTATTTTTTCATAGACAGGCAATGATGAATTCAAATAAGTTTGCATACAACTTTGATACATTATATGTAGGCAAGGCAGCATGAATAGCTTGTAGCCATAGTTATCGAATCATGTATGTAGAACCATAGAGGGTGAGGGGGTGAATACGATTTTCTTGACTTCTTTGATGTTTATAAAACTTCAAATCTCGAAAGAGCCGAGTGGTGTACTAATCTACTTTACAATGAGAACAATAAGTAGATAGAGAGAAGAAAAGACACCACGATATATACTGGTTCGAGAAGGGGGGTTTAGTCCTTCTGTATATCCAGTTACGAATCCACTACTCCGATACTACACTAATATAATCCTTATGGTGGACTACAAATCGTATTACAATTTAACTCCACCGACTTTCAACAAAGCTCGACGCTCATAAAGAAGAGTTACTACCTATGGTATTCCACCCTTGGAATCCACCCTTAAGAACCTGTGATTCGATTTAACCTATAAACTATAAATCCTTCCCCTTGGAAGCTTATCAAACCCCAACTAGATCCCCAATGATCTAGGCTTGATCACACGGATACAAGACTTCCTTTACAACTTGATTGAATAAAAGATAGATGGATGAACCAAGTCCTAACCTAACCTAGATACTTGATTCTAAAGAAAGGGTATGAGAAAGAAGACCCTCGAAAAAACACATAAGTATGGATAAGGTACTTGTGTGGCTCTCTTGCAGAGATGTGTGTTCTTCAATGGATGATAGAAGAAAGGAGTAAGAACACAAAGGTGTTAGACTTAGATGATTAAAGGAAAGAAAAGAGAGGAAAGAATGTTTGAAAGAGGTGAGGAATACAAAGGCCAAGGGTGGGTATTTATAGGCCAATGATCCTAAAATTTTAAAAACAATTCTAGTCTAGCGCGCTGCCCACATGTCAACGCGTGGCCAGCGCGCCAGTTTCCCGACTTTATTTTTCTTTGGGATCTTGGCGTTTTAAATACCCGCACTTTTTAAACCCTAATTATACTTCACGTTATGACCTTTCAATCATTCTTACACTCAAGGTCAACCAACTCAAATATCCATTTGATAAAACATTTGTGAAGTATTAAAATCTTTTCGCTTATCCGATATTATAAAGGGAGAAAAGAATTATCAGAAAGGGGTATTTTAGGTATTCCTTAAAGTGTAACTAGCTTAGTTGGGGTCCAACTAAAGATTTGAAATAGCTATTTAGAGTACAAAATAATATTTTTAGAATATTCTTTGCTTGGAGAGAAAGGGGGAAGAATTTGAAATTTGAATTTGAAATTAAATTAGCCACATGTTGGATAAGAGAGAATAGGTTGTGAATGAGTTGGCATGAGTTGGCACGATGTGATAGAAGGGAGCCTATTGATCTTGCTTTGAAATGGATGGTGATGATGTGAAGAAGAGAGGTAAGATGGATTGTTGAAGTGGCAAGATCAATGGTAGAAAAAGAGGTATGTTTGTTGTTTGAGTGAGAAGTGTATGTTTGTGAGAAGAAGGGTGTTTGTTTGAGATGAGAGTTTAATCCAATGGTTAAGAAGAGAAGAGAATGAGTATGATGGATGATGATTAGATTGATCAAGGGTAGAAAGAGAAAGTGTGTTGTTTGGAATCATTTCAATGGTGGAAAAAGAATGTGGGAAACTTAGATTGAATGAAGTTGTCTTTGATCAAAGATGGGATGAGAAGTATGTGTGTGAAATCAAATGTTGTTGAGAAGAATATGAATAGTGGATATGTGATGGAGAGTGTTTGCATAAGATATGGAGGATCCGTGGTTGGGAATGAAGGAAACATAAATGTATAACAAGTACAAGGAAGGTACATTGTTAAGGGAATATGAGTTGACATTTTGGGGATTATTTTGGTAGAATGCTAATCGAGCGAAGGTTTAAAGATAAAGATGAAGAAGATGAAAAATAAGGATGAAAACAAAGGATTGAATAGGGTTAATAATCACATTGCAATTAAGATAGAAAAAGAAGTGGGCATATTAATTATAGGATTGTTTAGGAAGAAGGAGTTTGGATGTTGTGTGTGGAAGAGATGAAATCAATTTTGTTTGTTAAGAAGGATGAACAAATTATTAGAAAGAATGGGTTTAGTGTAAAAGAAGTGTAAAAACCTTGTACATTTGAGGAAAACATGGAGTTTTGTAAAACATCCATTGGTAAGGAGTGAGAAAAGTACCAAATATGATTAACCTCCAAATACCACATACTCAATTATAGTATTTATACTTAAATCCATGTAATCAACAATGGGATATGATCACTAATCATCTATGATAGCAAAACAAGCTAAGTGCTTTGCATCTTTAGTAAATCATATCCTATAACAGGAAAGTATGGGCGTTTAACGCAAAGTGACCTTTAATTAGTATTGAACCAATAAGAGAGTAAAAAACCGTTAAGTGATTAGGAGACAACTTAAATCTAAAAAAGGTCCAATGAATACCTTTGCTTGTTGTTATGTTGAAAATAAGATCACACCCCAGCCACAACCCCTAACCACCCAACCCTCCCCACTATGTTTAAAAGAATTTCGGCCATACTAGAGGCGTTTTGATAAAAGATTTGAGTTGGCATTTTTGTAGAAAAAATAGGAGGATTCTTTTGCTCCTCTTTAAGTCTAAAAACCTCCTTTGGAGTGTTTCCCAAATGCTCAAATATCATGTACATACCTATTATTGAAGTTTTTTACGTATGTCGGGTAAGAGGAAAGCCGACAAAAGCAAATCCTTAAAAACAGAGTTCGCTAATGTGGCGCGCTGCCCACGCGGCAGACGCGTTACCATCATTGCTGTACAGAAAATCCAGTTTTTTATGAATTAAGCAATCGATTGTTGATTTTAGTTTTCCAAACTTTATATTTTGAACATCATTAAAACATAAGGGCGATCCTAGTCAAAGTTGCACCAAACATGGCCCTTTCTTTTACTTGTTTAATATGTAAATGTTCAATACTCTCTTTATTCCAATATAACCATGACTAACAGGCAACTTAGTCATGCTTAGTTATGTTGCAGCCGTCTGTATACCCTGAATATGGCGCTCTCTTGATTATAAAAGGCTACTACTGCTTTATTTAGATTTCTAACCGGGATTTAGATGTTGTTTTGCTGATGAAATGAAGATTGTTATGAAAAGCGTATATTTGGTTTCAAAATTGATCATTTCATAAGAGTTACATTTTTTAGTACATTATATTAATAAATTATTTTTTCTTTTTGGTTTATGTCTATCCAAGACTCTCGAATGGTTATAATCAATGTTTGGGTAAGGATGGTGGAAAAATCAATTGATGCGGTCGTCGTAGGACTTTCAACAAGAAGTTTTATTAACAACTTCCGGGCAGAGAACCTAACCGTTGTAAGTAGTAATAGGCAGGACTCGGGGATTGTTATGCGTTCTCTAGGGAATAAGTTGGGAAGGCTTTGATCGACATTCCAATAGAATATCAATTCTAGGGGTTGAGTAGAAGATATTTTTGTGTTTTTATTATTTATAAGAATCAAGTAAATTCTATAATTTTGAGAGGATTTGTTTGCTTAACTATTAACTAAACTAAATATCTAATACTACTGTTATAACTTTAAATAATTAAAGCAAGTTACTTATATCAAGCATTAGTATCAAATTTGCTTCACCGAATCCTGTTGCTAGTCACACTTGTGTGATTTGTGTAAGTATATCCTTAGGTCCATGACCGGGATTACACGAACCCGTGCGTAATACCCAATATTTCGTAAGGCAACGCACAAGTAAGGAAGTAATGAAGACTTTTATTACAAGACCCCTAAGAGTGATATTAAATGCGGTGTGAAAATATTCTTAAGAGGGATCAACCATATAAGGGGTAAGGTAGTATGAAGACTGTTTACCGATGGTATCCTTTCTAATTACCAACACGCGTTCCTTAGACGTGGTCTATAGCGATACATACAAAAGCTGGTATTATCTTCTAAAGCCTAACGCCACAGTTCATTGAACAAGAAGCAACAGAAAAAGGATCTACAATTCGGTCTTTCATGCAATCATAAGAAATACAAATGAAGGGTTGCACTAGCAATGTTAAGATCGAATAGTCAGTCAAATGTGTTTATTCCGTCAATACGGATTGTCTATTCCGTCAATACGGATGTGGTACGTAGTCTTTTGTCGCCTTTCTAGAGCATTTTTTTTGGTAACGTAATAAATTTATATGAGGGTATCGATAGTAATATTAAATTATATAACTATTGTTTTTGTGATGCATCCCGAGACCGCAAAGTGAGTAATTAGGATTATGCTAGATAAGAGGCACTAAGATTAACCCATGTTTTAAAACCTGTAATTGTATATATGGTCACCTCGATCATATAATTATCCCACATTCCCTTTCCATGACTCAATTTTAGTTGCATGATACCGCCTAGTATAATACCCTCCGAGCCTAATCCTTTTTCCCAGTTCTTGTAATTTTATGGTGGATTCCAGATTATTAATGAATAGCATTGTCCACCCTTAAACCAATCGTTTACACCTAAATTGCCTTAACCTACCTTGTATGTCCTCGCTTTTAGTACATAATTGGTTTTATTTAAACCAATTTAAAATTGAGCACTAGAAAAACTGATGCTAAGATCCTTATCCTTGTAAATAACTGTTTGTGACGATTAAGGATTCATGGTAGTATTTATTTTCTCTGAAGAATAGGGAAGAAAAGATAAATCAATACCCATATATGTTATGTCAAATGATCTCCATTTATGTTTTATCCACCTCATTCGGGTCATATAATGTTCGCTTTTAAATCGGATAAAGATATACAAACTCTATAGTTGTCTGCATCAATCTCTTTTTTTAACATAATAAATCATAACTTGGGGTTTATAAATGCACCCCTATACTTGAGTTTTAGAACTTATAATTACAATCTAACTAATGACCCGAATTGAGGTGGATCAACATAACGTGGAGATCATTTGACAAACATATGGGGGTATTGACTTAACTTTTCTTCCCCATTCTCTTGCGAAATAAATACTACCATGAATCCCAATCGCCCCAAAACTGTATTTACAAGGATAAGGACTTAGCAACCATGTACTCAATAATTAACTAGGGTTAAAACAATAATGTACTAAAAGTGAGTACATACAAGGTAGGCTAAGGCAATTTGGGTGTAACAATTGGTTCAACGGTTAACAATGCTCTTCATTAATAGTCTGGCTTAACCAAAAAATTACAAGAACCATGAAATCGATAGGCTCGGAGGGTTGTACTAGAGGAGTCTTGCACTAAAAATGAGTGCAAAGCACGAGTGTGGGATAGTTATATGATCGATGTGACATCATAACAAATACAGGTTTAAAACATGGGTTAATCCTAGTGCCTCTTATCTAGCAAATCCTAATACTTACTATGCGGTCTCGGGATGCATCACAAAAACAAGTTTTAGAATTTAATATACTATCGGTACACTCGTATAATTTAATACCGATACCAGTGTTCTAGAAAAGGCGACAAAGACCATACGTACGCATCCGTAACGACGGAATAGACACATATGATTGCATTTGAACCTTAACTCGAACAAGCTAAAGGTTTAAACTATCTTAGGTATCGTAAATAGATACCCGAATTCCTATAGATCTAAAGGCGAACCTCACATTTTTGGGGTAGAATTCTGAGGGTTTTTGTGCTAGTCATATAAATTCATATCCATGAGACGCTATTAATACTTGGTTTTCGTCGGTATGTGTCATAATATTTTTTTAAATTTTGGTCAAAATTACCGTTTATGCTATGTTTCGATATATTACCCATCATTTTAAGGAACAAGCAAATGGCAAATGAAGGAATAGTTTCTAAGGTTTATTTCCCCCTACACTTAAGTTGAACATTGTCCCTAATGTTCTATAGAAGTACCCGTATGAACGAATAAAAGGAAAAGAAAACAAGTAAAAGAAACTAGTACTCCCCTGGTTTGCT
>BQNB010041558.1:0-36525 GCA_026074375.1 Tanacetum coccineum
GTTGGAATTAGGGCACGTATTGGTTCTTTTAGGGTTTTCTAAGCTTGTAACCTTTGCACATTGCCAAAGTAATGATATATAATGGTTTGTAAACTCATTTTATGAGTTTATAATGTCTCTTGGTTGCTTATTTGAGAATGGAATGGTTAAAAACGAGTAAACGGGTCGAATGATCATTTAGGGTTCATTTAGGGTTTCTCAGATTTGATTCTTGTCTAAATGAAGTGGGATTATGAAATAATGATGGAATAGGATCAATAATGTTATAAAATAAGTTATTACAACTTATTTGAGTGTTGGTTGAGCTTTAAAATGGATAAAGATCGATAAACGGGTCATAGGTTACTATTTAGCTCTGGTTAGGGTTTCTAACCTTGGTTTCTTATGAATTCACGATATAAGAATGATTATGGATTGAAAATATGATGTATAACTTGCTTACATCTTTTACTTGATAGATTGTACAAGATTACTTAGGAAAATGGAGGCAAAGCGGCTATTTCAGATATCGTGCATTAATGACTTATACATTAAGCTTTAAGGACTTGTACTTTACTTTAAAAGGAAAGCATTCTTATGTGAGATGTTATGTTACTTATACATATGCTTTAGAAGCTTGTACATTCGCTTTGGATGTTTATATTGTCCATGAAATTAGGGTTTAGAGGTATACGATAACGGTTTAAAGCCTGTTTTGATATAACGTTGCGAATGTTACATTATAGGAATAATGTACTTTGTAATAAGGATATTATGATATTGCCTTGACATGTTATGATGTTTGCTTGACATATATGAAGACAGGATTGTCATAGATAGGTTGCGTGAGCTTGTCTACTTTAGTTATGACATACTAAAATATATAAGTAATATAATAAAGCGAAAAATTTCCCGTACAATTGTGATCATAGTAAAATAGGTTTTGTATTTGATGAAAATCCTTGAGTTGTTATAGGGCTTATCTCCTTGAATGGGACCTTAATTCTTTCTTAAATAATCATCAAGTTATCCATGGTTTCCCTCCTTTCTTTCTTTTTATTTCAACACAGACTCAACACAAGAAACATATAGAGTTGTGTAGAAGACTCCAAGAATTATCTAGAGGCTTAGATATATAAAGTGAAGTGGTGACTCATCAATAAGGGTATTTTAGTCATTTACTTTGGCCGACTCAACCTATACGCCGTATCCATACTCACGGATACGTCGTATCTAAACTAGGTTACCAATACTCTGTATTCATTAACCCCGATATGCCATATTCACTTCTTACATCAATACGCCGTATACATCCTTACCAATACACCGTATTGGTTATGACAGACAGAAGCTTTACTCCTTTAGCACATTATGACTATTAAAGTCATAGTCAAACTTACCTAATGGCTTTTTCGTAATTAAATACTTAAAAACCGGTTTTGGGGTATTACAAATCTACACCCTTATTTGGATTTCGTTCTCAAAATCTCTTCGTCTAATACTAACCATATTTTGGTTATACTTTACCCCTCATTCATTTTAACACTTTTAAACATATACTTAACTAGTTGCAACAACTTATATAGTTTTGAAACTCTAGCCATACTATAACACCTTTATTTACCTTTAACCGTTCTACTTCTTGCTCATTTCTATCATATTTACACTCTTTTTATGACAATCGTCATTTAAGTGACATTTTACCATTGTCAATCTATCATTATATTGACCTTTTCACTTTAATGTTACGTTCTTACTTATTTCTTATCTAAAATTTTCCATAAGGTCTACATGTTATTTGATAATTTTACTATTCTGACTTTACATAAGTCAAACATTAACTAATACTTTCGCATTCTATCATTGCCATTTTACCATTCCTTTAACATTTTTTGCTTTTATACTTCATTTTCTTTACTTCTTTTCATTATAAATAATTCTACCACTCGGGCCTCTATTGGTCACTTGAAATGTTCATAACTTTTAACTTATAAATTCAAACTTTAACTATACTTTCACAATTTACATACGGGCTAATACAATTTAGCCAGACCCACTATATTCATTACTTAACATTAGAAACCATGAAAAAAAGCAATTATTAAACATCAATTCAATTTTCATTCCTTTTGTCTATTCTCCTAACTTCTTTTAGCTTTATCTCTAAAGTCTCTACCAAAGGTCGCACTTAAATTCTTATTTCGCCTATCTTATTTCCTACGACGTCTAACAAATTTAGACCCTCATCTTCTACTTCTTTAATTTCTCACATGTTATGCCGAGAACATATAAGCCCACTTATCTATACTTTTTATTTACATTGAGAAGCGTCCCAATCAATGCAGATAAGGAAGTATAAACTTATGGTTCGGTGATTCATAATTTCATTATTTAAATGAAGAGGCGTCCCAATTCATTTAAATAATGAGATTATAAACTATCATACTTATACACTCCCGACATAGCACTCTTATTCCTATTACCCGCTTTAACTTTTAACCTTTTTCATAGTTTACATTTATCGACCACTACTCTTTTACTTTTTCTCACGTTACTTTTTTTTACCTCTTTTAGCCTTGGATCCAAATCATTATCACATTCCCATTAAAGGGACTTTAACCGTACCCTTATGGTACCATTAACATTCTTAGGCTATCCCGAAGGATACCATTATATTAGGCTATCCCGAAGGATACCATTACATTAGGCTATCCCGAAGGATACCATTACATTAGGCTATCCCGAAAGATACCATTACATTAGGCTATCCTAGAGGATACCATTACATTCACACCGGATCCAAGCTAAATATGAATTTATCATTTTTTACCCCTTTAGTCATTTACATACTTTTCTAATCATATACTCTTTCATTTCTACTTTTATTGCCTCAAGAAATTCTAATTCACGCTTTATCTTCTTTTATTAAATTAAACAAGATCTAAATAATACTTGTCATTCTCACGTATTACATATACATATACGTTTTCACCTTTCATTTACTATTCTCTTGTCAACTCCACGTTGACCTCATGGTCAATTTTATACCAACACTTTCTTTTAATCCATTAAACTTTTCAAGTATATAAGCCTCACTCTTTATCATTTATTCATTTGGCTTGCTTTAAGATACATTCATTTATCCATTACTTATTATACATCTCTTTCATATATCAATGAGATTGCATTTATTCTTTATCATTCATATACGTCTCATACTTATTCTCGTCATACCATTACATTATACTTTATTATGTTTTCTACATTATATGACTTATCATACTTTAACCCTTTATTAGTAATTCTTACAAACATTTACTCCCAATACCATAATTATTTATTAAACAACTTTTTCATAACTCAAATACCTTCACATTATCTAGCTTATACTTACATACCTTCGTCATTACTTATTAACATGCATTCGTATGCATTTATCTTTGCTCAAGCATTTCTTAAACTCATACCATCATACACATCTTATATCGCTTATATATTTAAATAACCTACCATAGACCTTGCATTTCATAAACATATACTTCTATACTTAACACTTCTCCTGTAAGTGTTTTACCTTCTTAACCACATTCATAATCTTTTAGTCTAGTATCATTTTTAAATCATGCTTCATCCACTACAACAAAATGAGGCTAATGTAACTCTTTACGAGCAACACTTTCAAAATGTGTTGCTTTTTATTGAATATCGAACATTACGCAACATTTTTAAGTTAAGTGTTGCATTTATGGATCTATTGCAACATTTTTTCTAAGTGTTGCAAAACTTAAAAAAAATCTAATAAAGAGTTTGAATCGCTCATGAAATTTTTAGGCTAAATTGTTCCCACTCATCCCAAAGTTATTTTCCCCCCAAATCAGCTTTCTCCCTTTCTCACTATATTCCTCCTTGTTATCTCATTATCGTAAATTGCTCGCCATTCTATTGTCACCTCGCTACACTTTGGATAATTAATTAAATTATTGATTCATTTTATTATGTTATCTCACTGGTAAACCACAACGAAAACATCTACACCAACCGCCGCATACACCGACGGCTTCATCATGGTACTCAACCAACTTTCTAAATCGAAAGAATACCTTCATCTATTTCTTCATCAATTAGGCTTCATAATTGATATATAGCTTGATTATCATATATATATTTAGATATCATTTTATTGTGATTTTGATAGTGGTCTGATAAAATGATTTAAGTTATGTTTGTTTAGTGGTTCTATTATTATGATTACATGATTTTGATTAGGACCTAATCAACAGATGATTTTATTGGTTTAATAGTTGTTTAGTCCACCGATTGTATGAAACATGTGTATTTTTAAGGTGCGCGTAAGTGTTTGATAAATTGCTTCAGTGAAGCATTAGTAGTTGTGGAGTGAAACTATTAGGTGTTGACTGGATCGATATGGTTTCAGGTGGAATTAGGTTGTAATCTTTTTTAGTATGGCGATTATTGATAAACCAAAACAGGTTGAGATATGAAAATAGACTGAAATAAGCCTTTTTTTATTCTACTGACATTTTGTTTGGCCAACTAAAATCTTCTTCCTCAGATAACCCAAGGAGTTTGAAGAAATTCTAGTACAGAGCCGTGATTTTGACATTCTTGATGTTGGTTACAGATCACAGGTCATAGTTAATAAAATTGTTGCTTGGTTCGCGCATAATCCTGGCTGAGAGTATTTCTTACACCTAGTATTTTTCCTACACAAACTTCCAAATTAATTTTGTGTGATCGTGGTGTAGTGGTGGCAATGCCAATTTATAAATCAGTCTATCCTGATTTGTTATATGTTTAACGACTCAAAAGGGTCAAACTAGAAATTCGCTAAAAAGGAAATGGGTCAACGGGTCAATTGGGTTGAAAGTCTGGCATAGTGTATTATGTTAGGCGACTAGTATTTTTTCTATAACCCAGATTTTGGCAATCTGAATATACAGGATGAAACATGGGCAGCTGGAGGAAGTGGAATCTTATTGAAAACTAATAATAGTGGAAAATCACAGAGTCGTAACAAAGCAGTTGATATTTCTACTAATCTTTACTTAGTAAAGTGAGTTTATAGGCCATTCTTGATCTTAAACATGATAATTATCGAGTTCTATACATATGAAATTTAGCTGTGTAACTTAACCTTCATATATAACAAACATGTTTCATGCTAATCATACTTTTCCTATCTCCTATTGCAGGTTTATCAGTGACAAACAAGGATTCGTACTAGGAAATGATGGAGTCTTGCTAAAGTATCTTGGATGATCTCATGGTAAGTATTCCAAGAGTAGTTCACTTAACGCTTAACTCTACAATCATCTATAAACTATGTTTGACTTGTGGAATTGAGTAGATGTGTTATAGTTGGCAGGGCGGGTAGTGGATCAATACGGATTGGGTCACGTTGTCCTAGAAACACTTTCGTCTCTTACTGATGAAATTCTGTAAATAACTAATATTAACAATCATCTATAGAACTATGTTTCACTTGTGGTATTGAGTAGATGTGTTACAGTTCGCAGGCAGGTAGTCGGTCAATACGGCTTGGGTCACGTTGATCTACAAACACTTTCTTCTCTTACTAATGAAATTTTGTAAATAATTAACATTCTAAATATGGTTGCAAAAACTGTAATTTTACTAAATCTGTTTAACTAACCTCTTTTTATCAAAACATAGGATTTTACATATTAAAACGTTGGGCGAGCTTTAACCCATTTAATACATTCAACATTTGACAAAGAGCCTAACTTTTTGACTTTCTTGCAGGTTTTGGCGAAACTTGTAATTTTGTAACGTGAAAAAGTACTATACATATCAAGGGTACCATTGAGAAAGTAAGTTCATTTATATTGAATTTATGATGTGTTTAGTGACCAACCCCAGTTAAAGGTTTGTGAAACCCCTGTAAATGAATTAGAAAACAACACACAACATTATTCTTCTTTTGTTATCTTTGATAATTCTTTTGGCTTTGTAAGGTAATTGTAGTTTGTTCTTTCATATAATAAGTCAAAGACATCAGAGAAGATATTCATTCCCACGAAATGAGAATCAATAAATTAAAAATAATTTGCCTTGTGCTTAGATTAGACTTTCTACCTTTACTGTACATGGTATACTTTAATTTGGTTCCAAAAATACTAAGAGTAAAGATTGAAGATTTCAGAAAATACAATACAATATTAAAGGTAAACTTCAGTGAAATGATTGGCAATTATTGTATATTAGTTATGTGTACGCTTGCATTTGATTGTTCATAATTTCGTAATTCTAAGACATGTATATATGCTTCCTATTGCTTTTGTCAGAAAATTCAAACCTAATTTACTATAATGAAACATTGCATACAATATACATCAGTAGTCTTGCAGATATCTTAAAGTGTACTCTATTTATGGAGTTATACGTTAATGTTTATATGGATTATGGCTTACAACATGACAAACACACATTGAGGAAAAGCTACATTAGTTTAATGTAAATGGAAGTTAATTAGCTCAAAACAATTCTTGTTCCCTCATTTGAAAATAATAAATTTGATGAACTCTAGAACTTATAGTTTGACCTTATTATAATGGCCTACTCATGCTCTTTTTGTAAACTGTTTATGTTGATTGACTTGTAATTTTGTTGGCTTGTTTTTATTTTAGTTGTGGCGATGATGGATGAATTCGAGGATGGGAGTGGATGGATGTTATGGAAGTAAACTAGGATGGGTTGTAGCCACCACTGTCAAAATTCAACCCCTTTCTCACTATAGCCAGTTTGGTGTTGGCGGACTCACTTCGAGGTTTATAGCATAGATGGATAAACTTAGGAGAGTTCATAGATGCAACAGCAACACCAAGATAAGAACACATTTTCAATTCAACAGACTTGAGAACTGACTTTTCAGACTCTGGTGGTTTGAATATGATATCTTCATAAGTACCCAGTTAAGTCCCTTTTGCTATTGTTGAATTAATGGCGCGCTTTGATTCAGGAGTTAAGCCTTCTAAAGAAGCAAGTGCAATGGCAACATTGTTTGCTTGAGAAGTCTTCGCAACTAATGCAACAAACTCACCAAGACTGAGATAAGTAAAAGAAGATGAGCCTGTGGATCCCTTTCCAATCCCAATCAAGCTGACCCGTTTCAACCCATGGCCAGCACCCTGAATAACACAGTTAACTGTCCAGCCTTTCCTCAGAAGTTACTTTAGAATATATATACACCCTGAAAAGAAGGTAAAAAGTACAGGTTATCCGTTTATATATACACCCTAAAAAATGGCCAACAATATCAGTATCAGTATTATATCATGGGATAAAAAGAAGGTAAAAAGTGCAGGCTATCCGCTTTATATATACATGTTTATTATAAACCAAAAAACGACCAGCATTCTTAGTATCAGTTTTGACCAGCAAGTTAAAAAGTTCAGGATAAAAAGAAGTTAAAAAGCCGTTACAACATCAGTATTATATCATGTTTATATATCACGAGTGTAAACTAACAATATTTTCTATCGTTTTCATTTGGACCAGGCAACATCGCTTTAGGCTACTTGAAGTTATATGCAAAGATTTGTAAAGGTGTCTAGGGTTAGAGTTTGATTGCTTTTTCTTTTGTTCACTAGACATTTTTGTCATTACACTACGATGATGTTATCTATAGTATTTTATTATTCTTATGGTTGAACAAATGTTAAATATTAATGTATTATTAGACCTTTTCAAAGAATGCGTATGATACAAATATCACATTTTTAGCATTGTATTGTGTGATCAAGAATTCAGTTACAATGATGGTTGACGGTTTAAATCTTTATTGGTATTTGGTTCTTCCGTGCAAGTTTTGTTCGGGTCATATATGTTGCCTTTCTAAATAAAGTGTTACTAATCATTTATGAAAGTGTCACCTTATATGATGGAAAACAGCTAAAAGTGTTGCATTTCACAAAATAAAGTGTTGCACTTATCTAAAAGTGTTGTGGTTGTGTGAAAAAAATGTTGCATTTCATTTTGAAAAGTGTTGCATTTAAGAAAAAAATTGTTGTGTTGCACTTTGGTACAGAGAGTGTTGCATTTTAATGTAATAAGTGTCGCAATTCAATGTAAGTGTAACAATTGAGTATAAAAGTGTTGTATTTAAGTGTAAAAAGTGTTACACTTTAAAGTATCACATTTGGTAAATATAGGCAACACATTTAAAAAATGTTGCACATTCTATATCAAAGTGTCACTTATACCTAAGGCAACGTTACATAACGTAGCACTTCATAAAGTGTCACATTATGCATAATGCAACACTTTAAACACATAATACAACACTTTATCAGTGTCACTTTAACTTCATTTTGTAGTAGTGATCAATTATGCAATCTTAAGCATCTTACTTAACTCATACCTCTCATAATATCATACCTTCCTATATTTATATAACACTTAGACATATAAATAACTTTCTTATACCTACATCACATAATTACATCAACATTTTCAATTAAAGCTTTTTCAACAAGCGTTTAACATTCTAATCAAAGTCATATAATCAATGACCAATCCTCATTGCATAATCATTAATATGTCTAAGCATCCTCATTCTATTTGCCGCAAACACTTAACTACCTTATAACTAAGGCATTCACATTCTTCGTTACTTAAACATACAACATACGCATCTACAAGTAGTTTAAGTTTAGGTAACCTATATTGGAAACCTACTTCTCTTAGACCGAAGCTCTGATACCAAGTTGCAACGCCCCTTTTCCAGACTCTAAATTTGACCAAGAATTAAAACTTTTGCGGAAACGTATGACCAGAAATGACCTTGTGTCATTCCTTAATAAATTGATTAAAACATATTATCATTCGACTTTTGAAAGTATCATTGACATAAAATAGACTCAATTAGCTTTCCAACGGTATAAGGGTACGACTTCTAACTTTTTACGGTTTAGTTTTTACGACTAAAACAAGATTGACCAAAAACTGTGTCCACTGTGACATGGATACGCCATATCCATGAAATGGATACGCCGTATCCACCCTAAAACCTCAATACGCCATATCCATACCCATGAATACGCCGTATTGGACCATCAGGCCCAGAACCTACAGAAACATATGCAGAAAAGCCATTTTGACCCAAAACTTTACTTTCAGAACTCGATACTTCATAAAACGTTCCAGAAACCATAAACACATTATAATACATCATTATCAGCACATTTTTGGTCTCAACGACACACGAAAAACATACTTTACATTATATCAGGTGTTTTGCCAAACACCCCCTTTTTACCCATTTCACCTTCTTCATTTGACCTATTTGCATACATTTTCATACATGACTATAACAAGGACTTTGACACGTGGCAATAATGATTATAAACCATTTATGTTACTTTGGGGTTCCACATCATTTTGAGCTCGGTATCTAATACTAAGCTCTAAGCATAAACCAACACTTCTAGTCTTTGCTTCCAAATCTTATCCTTCATTGCCTTGAACCTACAAAACATTAAACATCTAAACCGTAAGCACGAGGCTTAGTAAGTAAACGACAATAATATGGCATTATACATCATTCATCACATAAGCATCATTCTCATTCATCATTGGTCCATAAGACCACTTTTCATCATTATTAGCACGTAGCATTTAAAACACATTACATCAAATCATACAATATCATTACTTACATTAAATGGGTCAAATTAGACTTAACCACAATCTTGGCTAGTTTCCTAAACTAGCCTCTAATCTACTTCTTAGTCCAAGCTCTTAACCAAGGCTTCCTAACTTTCATTATATCAAACACATAACACATATAATGATAAAATTAATATAATAGCACATTATAACCGGTTTACTTACCTTAGCTCCAAAGCTAAGTTTATTATTAACATCATCACCATCATCCATGCTTGCCATCCTAATTCCATAATCATCACATATTATTAACACATTTAAGGAATATTATAATAAGGGTTTATATAACCCATTAGCATATTTCCATCCTTAATCATAATATGATCACATCATGATCATACGATGAATGAATATTCTAAATTACTTTACATTTAATCATCAATTAACCTTAGCCCATAATCATAAACACCTTACTACTTGGTTTAGAAACCCAATTACCCAAAACCCCCAATTTGGGTATAGGAACCCTAACCCTTAATCCTTCAATTAACTCAAATACAGTTTACTTACTTGTGTAGGAACATAGATAGGGCTTATCTCCTTGAATGGGACCTTAATTCTTTCTCAAATAATCATTAAGTTATCTATGGTTTCCCTCCTTTCTTTCTTTTGGTTCAACACAGACTCAGCACAAGAAACATATAGAGTTGTGTGGAAGAATCCAGGAATTATCTAGAGGCTCAGATATTTAAAGTGAAGTGGTGACTCATCAAAAAGGGTAGTTTAGTCATTTACTTTAGCCAACTCAACTGATACGCCGTATCCATACTCATGGATACGTCGTATCCAAACTAGGCTACCAATACTCTGTATTCATTAACCCCGATATGCCATATTCACTTCTTACATCAATACGCCGTATACATCCTTACCAATACGCCGTATTGGTTATGACAGATAGAAGCTTAAATCCCTTAGCACATTATGACTATTAAAGTCATAGTCAAACTTACCTAATGGCCTTTTCGTAATTAAATACTTAAAACCCGGTTTTGGGGTGTTACACAAGGTGGCTGAATCACGCATACATGGCCGTAACGACGGAATAGACTTGCATGATCGATCTTAACCTCGTTCGAGTAAAACCTAAGGTTAGTTGCTAGGAAAGGGAAGTAAATGGTTGTTAAATAAAATTCACAAAACAAATAGATTAAGCCTAAACAAATAAGGCATATAGTTGCTAGAAACTTTTCCCGACCGTTCCATGATAAAGACTCAAAATATAAACAAACGTCTCGATCATAGAAATGACAAAGACAACCTAAGTTGGCGTTCCCATAACGGTCAACTTCCCAATCATCCCAAACTTTACATACTTTTACAAAAGAAGTGGTGATATCGACCACTTTTATACAAAACTATACATCGTTGATATTTTAACGAATAATCGGATCCTTTAAGTAATTTATCGGTTTAAGTTTAACGAATCGATTATCAATCTTTCCTTCCCTTTTTTGACGCATTTTCTATTTTTCTCATATTTTTTACAATACGAATCCCGGTGTAATTTCACCGTCTTCACCATCATAATTCATCTGGATGATTTTTCCTTACACACTTCATCATCGGACATAATTCATAATTGTGAAAGTAGCAAAATACACGAGCTACATATTTCCACATTGCATTGTGCAATTTCTCGACCAGAACCGGAGATAGAAAATTTCACTTTGACACAGAAACTACAAAACTTTACACAAAAGAAACTAGCATCTTTGATTAAGTAGGCTTAATCTACAGGGTAGACTAAGGTGTAAAGGTGTAACGAAATAAACAATTGGTGTGAAAAAGACAGGAATAACTCAATAGGTTTTTCTAGTGTATCTTACTCTTATAATGAGAGTAAGCAAAGGGTTACCGGGGGTTAACTAACCAGTGTAGTTAGTTAATTACGCAACATTTATGCGTTTTGGTGTATTCCTAGAAATTTACCAGTTAAACATGTGACTCCATCTAAGTCCATAGTACTCATCATTGTGGTTTCGAGTGATATACCAAGCCAATGGGAAATATAATTAGAACGGGGAACTCCCCTGATATTTTGCTCAAGATGATTCTTCATTTTGAGTTTTTGATCAAAAGTGTGTTGACGAGGCGTCAGAATGCCCGAATTAGTTCAACACACGTCTTTTTCAGAGTATAACATATCGTCGATTTCTTTACGGCAAGGTCCTGCGTAAAAGATTAGAAGACAAAGCATGCAATTCCTATCTCGGTTTACAATTGTTACAATGCATGAAAACAAATAAACACACTATACAGGTAGTCAATAGGCCGTATCCCAAACCCAAGGATACGCCATATTGCATCATGTAAAAACAAATGTTTTAAAGTTTGCATGAAATTAAATGCAGAATTTAAAGGACTAATAACGTCCAGACAGGTGGATACGACGTATCCATAGAGGTTCGATACGCCGTATTGACTGTCTGGGAAGACAGACTCAGCAAACAATTTAAAATTACAAGCGTCAAACAGTTAAAATAGTCGGGTTGTCTCCCGGTAGCACTTTCTTTCAGCTAGTCTTTAAGTTAGACTTTTTCCTCTTCTTCAGCTTAATCATTCTTCACATGCCTTCGTCACGAGCCATCCTTCATCAATAATGCGAAAAAGTTCTCGATAAGCTTGACATGCATCAATGTTGGCCTTTGAATGATCGGAGCACTCGTGTTCTTTTATGGCAACATACTCATCACCAGCATCGAATGAGTATTTTATCATCTCGAATCGTCTAACACGGCAGGTTGATAGATCATGATGTTCCTTCTTATGTTCCTGATTGTCTTGAGTATTACCGACGTTGTTTTCTTCATAATTCCTACCAAAGACACAGTTAATATCAAGATAAGGGTCATAAGCCTTTTCAGTTTTGGCGTTCGCATATGGCCCCTGGCCGTAATTTTCCAACGAGTAAATGGGGTGATTTCATGAGCATTTAATTTCTACTAACATTCTTATAGTTTTACTAATACACCATAATCTAGTTCATGGAAGTTCTCAAAACTACTTTTCAACCACGCGCAGAATTTTATCACTCCGGGAGTTGCACCCCCCCATGATTCTTCAACTTTGGCCTTGTGCATTAAGGCTTCTACCTTCAGCTTTCCATCAGCCTATTCATTATACCACTTATGATCTTGGAAATAAGTCATGCATCCGACTCGAACCATTCCCGGTAGTTCTCCACCGTTACAGAATCCATCAATATCTGAACTACATGTGGGCCATTTAGTCTTTCCATTCTTAAAACGATATGGTTCGCATATATGATTACACAGTTGATGTGGTACCCCGTTAGCTGACCATGGTTCCTCAAGATCCCCCGTTATATTATTATTCAACTCATACTCCTCGTAAGTCTTGATTCCTTGGATATCGAAAGTAAACAGATCCGTGTCGATTTTAAGGAGATAGTTGAAGTCATTGAATGTTTTACACAAGGGTGTCTCATAATCAAATAGGTTGCCTTCTATTTTAAAGATCTCAACAATATCATTGGGGTCATCATCTTCATCAACTTCCATCTCTTCATTATTATCAGAAAGTTGGTAGAATTTTGGACTGAACTTTTCTATCAAATTTTCCCAAGTAGTAACTAATCCAATACAATCTTTTTTAAACCATTCACTTGCGGCTCCTGCGAGTGAGATAGGGAAGACGCTAAGCCTAAATTGATCCTGACTTAGCCCATTTATTTTGAGTGGCCCAACTACTTCGAGAAAATTAGTAATGTGTTCAAACGCGTTTTCTCCAATTATCCCATTGAAAGTATTATCACGTAACTTTACCAAAAACGCTCCTTGTATTTCAACAAAAAATTTCTCGATCATTCTTCCTTCGTTATCATTAGAGAGGTAGTTCTTTCTATATATTCATTTGGTTCTACCATTGTGATTCCTTTTCTTCTTCAAACGGTTTCCTGAAAATAAGCACAAAATATCAGTAGGATATTCCCTTAGGGGAGAGAACACATAAAACAAGAAATCGAATATGAAAAATTACGACTGCTACCATATCAAATGATCAATATGCCGTATTCAATTGATTTGAATATGCCGTATGGATCTGTTGAATGCTAGTACGCCGTATTGAGTGTACAGAATATGTCGTATTGTTTAGAAGAACATATACGTTGTTTAGACTGCAACAATCAATACGTTGTCTGAGTAGAAGGTTTGATACGTCGTATCTAACAGGTGGATACGGAGTATCAGATGATCTATCAGAACAGAGTACTTGGAAAAAAATTAAATAATGTGAGAATTTAAACACACAACTAAACACACAATGCAATAAAATACAAACATAATTTAAATTATGCTAATTAGATTATTCTAAGCTAATTAAGGGTTAGAAATACTAATAAAAATAAAGATTAAGCTTTTTCACTCCCTGGCAACGGCGCCAAAAACTTGATGTGTTGTTGTAGTGGTGTTTATTTATGGTCTCAAGTTTTAAATTTATATTTAGCCGGCTTATCCTAAAACAACACTTTAAGGGGTAGTGTACCCGATCGGGTGGAGTTTCGTGGTAAGTAGGGTGTCGAACACTAAGAGCGAGGCCGTTAACCTTATATTCTATCAGTATTTTAGTTAATCTAATTAATCTAGTTCCTTGTTAAACCTATGCTAAACCTAGTTCTAATGATAAATAGGGGGTTTTCAGCATGAGAGACTGGCACAGGTTTGGTGGTGACAACAATTAATTCAATACACAATAAGCATGCAAAAAGATAATTAGAAGATAAAAGAGCGGTACAAGCCAAATGATAGAAAACTTTATTAGCCATATTAAATCCAATTAAATGCTGGTTTGTTTGTTTAGTGCAATAAATGCTTATCTCGAGGCGGCATATCATTCTTAAGACTTAGACGGGATATCATCCTAAGACCTATACACGTTGAATCTTGTCATAACCAATGCATCCGCATAAAGCATCCTTTTAGTTTAACTATAATTTATCTTATGGATTAAAGAAATGGTGATCTTGTTAAACCCTAGCCTTTCGGGACTTTACCCACTTACTACTTGATGGTATTTTATATACCGGTAGTTCATTGTTCAAGTCTTTACTAATTAATTAAGAATATACTTGTTGAAACATACGGGTCACCTACCGGTCCAACTAAGCTCATAATTTAAAGGCAGAGATAGAACATTATTTGTGATCCTATTGGTCCAGTCATATAAAACATGATATGGAGAGCTATCCAAGTATCTAGATTACGTGTTAAGTATCACTAGACCCAGTTGAATGATAGGTCGAATATTCAAGCACATAGACAAGTATTAGGTGATAAACATAATTAAACAATCAACGATTAATTAGGCATTCGGATTAAAATCAACCAAACATTAAATCTTCATCAAGATGGCTAATACCCGAGGGTATTAGTCCATAACCCTTGTAATTATACAGGCGTGATCAAATAACCAAGGTAAACTAAACGTTTTATCGAACGATACCAAAAATTAAATGATTACAAGAGTATAGGAACTACACGGTGTCTTCTATGGAATTAGGTTTGATGCTTGACCTTGGCTGCTCTTCTTCACTTCAGAAAATCGTCTTATATTTTTATGGTATATAGAATATGATTTTGCACACTGAAAACTCGTTTTTGAGTCTTCTATTTATAGTCTCTGATAATTGATGGATACACCGTATTGAATAAGGTCAATACGACGTATATGGGTAATTTCCTTGGAGTGCTCGCTACGTTCTCAATCAGTCAGTTATTCTTTCCCAATTTATATTTATTACCTGATCTTTGAATGTTTATCCAGCTGGATACAGCGTATGTAGTAGGCAGGATACGCCGTATTGGGAATTGATCATATGCGTTTTCTTGTGAAGTCTAGGCCCTGATACGTCGTATCTTCTTTGCTGGATACGACGTATTGAACAGAAATAAGCAATCTTCAAATATCATCGTTTAAGCTCCAAAATATGTGCCTTTTAGCTCGTCTTCACAAAACACTACTTAATTACTGCAATTAACAACTTTAAGCAATTAAGTATCAATTCTTGCAATAATTATATAAAAATTGGTAATTTATTCTGGATAAATGATGGTATAAATGTAACGTTATTTGATGTCATCATTATGGTATAAAGGAAGATGAAGCTAGTCAATGCACCGTCGATGGCAGTGGCGACAGTAGCGACTGGGTTATTAAATGGGTTTTTGGGTGAAGATGAGAAGGGTGGTGTTTATGTGAGATGGGGGATTTTATTAATCAATAGGGATGAAGACATCTAATATGTGTATTTATGGGGAAATTTGTTAATCAACATGGAGTTATAGGGGATTACCTTTTCGGATTCATAAACTAGGATGAATAAAAGAGATTTTGTTAATTCGTGTTTATTGATGAATCTGGTATATGTGGGTTCTTTTTTATATTTTCAAAAATTTTGGGGGTAATTCTCGATTATTCTTTTTATAGGAAACTTTTTTTCTATTTATTTAAATTAATCAAGTGTTCATGAGAAAATAATATCAGGAAGACGACAAGGGTATTTCAGTCATTTTAATTCTAACAAGGACTAAAACAAACCTTAAGGTTTGCCACGCGAATGATTTTTGCAATTTCGATACCACACGGGCCAAACCACAAAGACAATTTTGCAATTATCTCTGAGTTTAAAAAATGAAACAAAAATAAATATAACATGATTTAAGTTTATTTAAATATTTTGTGGATACCGGGGGACTCATCCCCGCTCTTCATCTTCATCTCATCCAATGGATGAGATTAAATTGTCTATTTACACTAGAGGGGTATTTTTGTCTTGTATATAAACTTATTTTTCTATTAACGGCTCATTTGATACACACAAATACCTGCACTTCTTTTTTTCTCTCTCTACAACGATCCACAACTAATCGATCCATCAACACAAACAACTAATTGATCGATCTTTAACTGATTAAATTATTTTGAATCGACTATCTCCTTCTTCAGTTGATTAACATCAGGTTCAGATCTGTTTTTATCTAGCTTATTTGTTATGACTA
Organism: Tanacetum coccineum; assembly: GCA_026074375.1. NCBI lineage: Eukaryota > Viridiplantae > Streptophyta > Magnoliopsida > Asterales > Asteraceae > Tanacetum > Tanacetum coccineum. The sequence continues at coordinate 16,710 of BQNB010041558.1, forward strand.
AGCTTACTAATTTATGAGCTTATAATTCAGCTTATTTTGAATGAATTATCTGAATTAATTATTGCTAGTGATAAGCTAACTTATTAGGTGATTTATATAAATAAGTTTATTAATCATCATCATCTGTATTTATTTTGTTGAGTTATAAGCTAGCTTATTAGCTTATTTTGATAAATTATAAGCTATCTTATTAGCTTATTTATGTTGCTAGTGTTAATAAGCTTTATTATTAGCTATTTTTATGTTCTGAATAAGCTCTATTAGATTAATGTGTTGATATAAGTTGAATTAAGGTGTATTTAGCTTATCAGTTAGCAATAAGCTGTTGTAAGTAGCTTTTATATATGATATATTTCGTACGTATATCATATATAATAATATAATATCATATATGATATTGCTTTTTCATATGTATATAGCATCTGATTATCATATATGATATTTCATTTTTTTCACGTGACTGTTTATTTATTCTTTTATTTTCATTTTTATTTTTTCAGAGATTGAAAGGTGCGTATTAAAGGAGGAAAGAGAAAGCGATTAAAAAAGGTATGAGGAACTGGAATTCATGTTCATTGTGTGGAGGTACTAATCCTAACAAGAGTACGCGCATGGGTATGTTTAAGGATCAAGATGAAATCGTCGTGGCTCAGGATGAAGTTGTTCAAGAAAAAGTAGATTTGATTTGTTAGGAATGATAAAAAGTGACGATCTTATTGAGATCGAGTCTTGTAATAATTAGAAAAATAATATTGTGTAATAGGTTAGATGAGAGGTTTGTGACTAAAATAAGTCACGAAACTTGGCTAAATAGCCAAAGTCTAAAAGACAAGAGCACCTTGCTCATACTTGTAAAATGGGTATAAATACCCCATCACCTCCTTAATAGTGAGGTGTGTCTTCTAATCAATCTAATCATTTTCTCTAATCCTCCTCCTCCCTCTTTCTCTCTCTACTTTATAATCTCTCTCTAGACTAAACACTCTATTGCTTATTGATCCTGAATTAAAGACCTCACAAGTGGTATCAGAGCTGCAGGAGCGATTTATTGTGGTTTAGCTTATTTCAGCAGCTTATTTCGTCAGCTTATTCAGCAGCTTATTTCAAGCTTATTTTGAGCTTATTTGAGTTTATTTTGTGCTGTCAAATGGTACTCAAGTTATTAAGCCTTCAAAAATATATATATCCGCGCGACTCGAATGCTCCCAATGCTCAGCTAGCAAAATAATAACCTGAGAAAATACACGCAAAAACGTCAACAATAATGTTGGTGAATTCATAGGTTTAAGTAAAATCAGTGTTGAAATAATTTAAAAAATATTTCAGTAAGAAAAGAAGGGTTACAACATTTAAAGGTATCAGTTCCGAAATCCAAGTAGTGATTTAATAAATCTAGTAATGTTCAGTAGTGGACCACAAGATCGAAGTAATGGTGGACAAAGTACGTATTCCGAAGTCCACAACAAGTAAGGTAGATAAGGGAAACACATTCACCAAGTCAAAATATATAACAGGTATTATTGCACTAAGCTCATGACACCGAAGCCTTAACTAGATTTGTGCCCCAATCGGAAAATAGGATGCTTGCCAATAACCTAACACCTCTCAATGTTAAATGCTCAAACTAGTGACCCAAGTAAGGTGAGAAGTGATTGTCCATCCGATAGATCCTATCCACACACACGCGCTTACTACAATATCAAATAACGGTTCATGATAAGTAGGGACTTCACGGCAATTAATGTAACTTAGTAATAATATTCAGGCAGTAAATCTGGATAGCATACACTTTGTAAACACTTGTGTCCGTAGTAAAAATAAGCATGTTTAAATTCACGGTTTTCAAAATAAAGATTCACGTCCAAATCATGTAGTAAACAAATCAAGCTTTAGTAAAAATAACCATGTAATGCTTACGTATAGAAATCAATAAGTTTATGTAGTAAAACGAGCACGTATTCTCACCCCGAAAACAGTTTAAGAAAACCATTAAAAGAGAAAAGGTGGGGCTATGAACTCACAAAGTATTGAAAGGTAATTGTACTGTAGTAAAATATACAAGTTTGTAAACGAGCATGTATTCCCCTCGCGGGTTTATAAAACATTGAAAAGATTGAAATGCAAGACTATGAACTCACCTCGAGTGAATGGTAATCAACAAGTATTCACAATAGAAAAATGCGTCACGAAGGAATCCGAGGGCAACCTAATCCAATATAGGTCGTATAAGTACTAAACACTTTGATTATTTATAGGTCGTATAGCTCATCATACTATCGTTCGGGCTATCATAATTAAGAGGTCATGTAGTGACGTATGAGGAGCTAGGACACTTTAAATCGTAAATCCAACAACTCGTCGATACGCCACCCCGAAGAGGCCTCATTATGAAACTCCCTAGTAATATAGCACTTTGCTTAATACCACATATAGGTCTATATAGTTCAATCACCATCTAATTGTTTTGGTAAAATTGTGTTTAATAAGTAAAAACGTTTATAATTACCGTTTTAGTAAAACTGGCGTAACTTTCGCGTTTTAAGTCCGATTTTGACGTTTCTTATGCCCAACTGCTTTCTGTACTACGGACAGATTATCCATAATTTGACATTTTCATATTTTTGACCCTCTGATGAACAGTACTTTTTACTGTTCACACCAGTTATAAAGTTATTTTTATAGTTTTAATTATCGTAAAACCCGTAAACGTCATATTTTATTCGTTATAGCTCCGTTTTTAGTGATTCTTTCGAGCACGTTCTCGTAATTGAAAGTTATACTTATTTATGAGGTTTACAAAAATAATTATTTCTGTCATGAACAGTAACTTTTATAAAAATAGTTTTATAAAAGTATTAATTTTCGTAAACTCGCGAAATTCATAACTCGTTCGTTATTAATTAAAAAATTACGATTCTTATCATTTTGGAATCCTAAAAATATGTATAATTTGTTAAAAATACCAAACTTGCTGTTTGAATAATTTTAATAAAAAGTTTTTATAAAAATTCTTTTACAAATCCGTTTATTTATCGTATAACTTGTTTTTGCCGTAACTTTTTCGTTATTAATCCGTTTGACAAGTTTCTTACCTTTTCGGAATCGTCTTGAGATGTATTATTTTATAAAAATATAAAATAAATATAATTTTTTTACACTTTTTGGACAGAATGTTTGATTGACTTTACTAAGTCTATATATAACTTTGTTTTTATACTTTTCCACTTTTGTAATCTACCACAAGTCTCATATTTCATATATGTCATATATGTTACATATAATAAGAGTCTATTAGTCTATAATTGTCCATTTGTGTCCAAATTTACCAAGTGCATATTAACACTTTTAACCCTTAACTTTCATAAGTAACATTTATATCACTAGTTTATACATAACTCTTTTTACATATAAACCATGAGTGTACAAGTCTTAAAACTATTTTGTAAACTCAATATACCATCCATATAACATGTGTACAAATCCATAAATCATGTTTACAAAAAAATCTACTTTAAAAATGTTAACATATCCTAAAGGTTATTTCAACTGACATAGCACATCATTCAAAAAACTCATAAAATGAAAGTATAAAGGTTTATAGAAGACCTTATGATGAATGATGATGATGAAAAATAGGTGTTAAACCCTTGTTTAGCCTTTAAACCCAAGCTTGCACAATATGAAACCCTAATCCACTATAGAAACCATAATCTTGTCTTTCTTGCTTCAACACTTGAAAATGGTTTAACCAATGCTTGGAAACATCTTAGTATATCTTAGGATGGATGTGTAATGGCTTTTATAGGTTGTATAAAATTTTGTATGGATTTAGTTGGGAGGGTGTTTGATGCCGTGAGCTATAGAAGGGGGGAGGGGGAGAGATTTTTGTGTTTTACACCTTGAATACGAGAAGTGTGTGTGTATCTCACTAGCTAAAGTATTATATATTCATATAACTAGTCAAAGATGTACCTAGTTGGTCAAGGAATAAGATGAGTGAATTGTGGAGTCTTTGGTCAATGTCTTGCAAGTGTAGGACAGTTATCATGTTCCTTAAAGGAACATTGTTCAAGTTTTGAATATCTCTTTGTGTTTACTACATACCAAACGGCCCTATGGTATACATGGGATGGTTTTTGAGTTAATTTTAAGTATTGGGTATAAAAGTGGGTATTTGTTGAAGCGTAGAAAAGTTTTGGTGCTTCCGGGTATACCTAAATTATTTATCGCGAAACGAAACAATACGTAACCGATAAAAATAAATGATAAAAAGATAATTATTACTTTGTCGAAGAATAAAATGATGTTTTTTGTCCTGTTTGTAAAATGTTATCGTATAAGTAGTCAATGCGACTTCTAAAATAATATTTTATAAATTTAAAACTCATATAAAAATTAGAAAATGATTCTAAAAGTTTTCACCAAAATTTATTAAAACGAACCAACACTAACATGACGAGGAAATAGTGTATAAAATCATATTTCACTTTTTATTCGTTAAATTTTTTTTTTAAGCTTATGCGATTTAATTTATGGATAAGAATTAAAAGTAATGCGCACGAGACAAAAAAAATATAAAAAAAATAAATAGTGAAATAATGACGAAATAAATGACGTCATAAAATGGTCTGAAAATATGAAATGTTACAGTCTTCTCCGGTTAGAAGAGCGTGTACCTCAAGACTATGGTTGGGTTGCAACACCTGAAAAGGTACAGGGTTCAGTGAAAAAATGCCGATATTTCTCTTAAATTTGTGTTGATGAAGAGGTGAAGTTTTTAAGGTATGACTCTCAGCAAGACATGGTTTTTTTATTAATTTTCTTTCTGAATGCATAGGTAATCAGTCTATGCAACCAAATATACATAGTTATTAGGCCTATGTATATTTGAGGCCAAAGATTGAAATGCCATTTTCGACAAAAGTAAGTGGTTGTACGAAATTGGAATCAAAATGTTTTATACCGTAAAAGAAGTTATTCAATAAAGTGAACGTTAAGTAGCTCATAGGTGACAAAAAAATGGTTTATAGGTAGACATCAAGATTGTTTTCTAAAGGTAGGTCATAACAATATAAAGAATATCCGAACGAACGCAGAAGCAGTCAAAGAAAAATGAACGTAAAGAATTATTCATTCACAAATGAACGTAAAAAGTCGTGTTCTAAAGGTAGGTGCTCCACGGTGACACGTATGAGGTGACAAGTTAATTTTCGTACTCCCATCAACTGGAAGACTTCAAAACGATGGATTACGAAACAACATGTGCGATCATAAGAAGAGTGTTCCAACTCGGAGTCGAGTGGTAAAGTAACTAGTAGAATTTACAAAATATGCCGAATTTTCGATATCATCAAAAGGGAATAAAGTAAAGTCGCGTAAATGGTTGGAGTTAATCGTAAGAGATCAAGAAGAAATTATCCCATATGTATAGGTATCCATATATAATACCAGCATTGACGCTCAAGGGAGTAAAATGAGAAATCAGGAAGTACACGAAAATCAAAATGATCAATATTTATATAACAGACCGATATAAGGTAAATAGTAAGACGTCATATGATAGACGTAAGAGGACGAAATCATAGTCTAGTATTAAATACTCATTATCCATGTAATAGTAGTAGAGATGCAAAAGAGAGCTTGTAAGTTACCAGAGAGCAAGCGCGCGGGAATATCGGATAAAACAAGGAGAGACTCTATATTTTGAAAAACATGGTCATAGTCTAGGTTTTGAAAACGACCTAGTTCTCTATAACTTCAGCTCTGATACCATCTGTCACACCCCCAAAATTGGACGGCAGCGGAATAGTAACATTGGGGTGCGACTTCATAGTCCATACGCACAAGTCATAGAAAACGACCTCAAAAGAGACGTTTTAAGATAAATTTCACATTTGATATATTAAAATCAGAGTTTACAAAGGATCCCATTTATAATGCAACAGAAAAACATTTGTCAAATGGTACTCAAGTTATTAAGCCTTCAAAAATATATATATCCGCGCGACACGAATGCTCCCAATGCTCAGCTAGCAGAATAATAACCTGAGAAATTACACGCAAAAACGTCAACAATAATGTTGGTGAATTCATAGGTTTAAGTAAAATCAGTGTTGACATAATTTAAGAAATATTTTCATAAGAAAAGAAGCGTTACAACATTTAAAGGTATCAGTTCCGGAGATCCAAGTAGTGAATTGTAAAAATCTGAAATGTTCAGTAGTGGACCACAAATCGTAAGTAATGTGGACTAAGTACGAATTCCAATCCAAAACAAAGTAAGGTAGATAATGAGGAAACACATCACCAGTCAAAATATAAAACAGGTATTATTGCACTAAGCTCATGACACCGAAGCCTTACTAGCTTTGTTGCACCAATCGTAAAATAGGAGTTCTTGCCAAATAACCTAACAACCTCTCATGTTAAATGCAGTCTCAAACTATTGAGAGACCCAAGTAAGGTGGGGATTGTCAGTCCGATAGATCTATCCACAACACTACGCGCCAACTACAATAGCAATTAACGGTTCATGTATCAAGTAGGTGACTGTACGCAATAAGATAACTTAGTGTCAATAATTTCAGGCAGTAATCTGATAGCATACACTTTTGTAAACACTTGTGTCCGTAGAAATAATCTGTCTAAATTCACGTTTCAAATATTAGGTATTCACGATCTCAAAGTCATGTAGTAAACAAAACAAGCTTTAGTAAAAATAACATGTAAATGCTTACGTATGAGAAATTAATAAGTTATGTAGTAAAAGGAGCACGTATTCTCACCCCGAAAACAGTAAAGAAAACCATTAAAAAGAGAAAAGTCGTGCTATAACTCACAAAGTATTGAAAGGTAATTGTACTGTAGTAAAATATACAAGTTTGTAAACGAGCATGTATTCCCCTCGCGGGTTTATAAAACATTGAAAAGATTGAAATGCGAGACTATGAACTCACCTCGAGTGAATGGTAATCAACAAGTATTCACAATAGAAAATGCGTCACGAAGAAAATCCGAGGTCAACCTATATCCAAGTAAGGTCCAATAAGTACTAAACACTTTGATTATTTATAGGTCGTATAGCTCATCATAACTATCGGTCGGAGCTATACATAATTAAGAGTCATGTGTGACGTATGAGGAGCTAGGACACTTTAAATCGTAAATCCAACAACTCGTCGATACGCCACCCCGAAGATGCCTCATTATGAAACTCCCTAGTAATATAGCACTTTGCTTAATACCACATATAGGTCTATATAGTTCAATCACCATCTAATTGTTTTGGTAAAAATTGTGTTATAATAAGTAACGACGTTATATAATTACCCGATTTATAGTAAAACTGCGTAAACATTCGCGTTTTATCGCCTGATTTTTGACTATTCTTATGCGTCACAAGCTTTTGTATAAGGTACAAGTTATCATAATTTGGACATATTGCATATTTTTAATCCTCTGATGAACATTACTTTTTACTGTTCACGCCAGTTATAAAGTTATTTTACACACTTTTTAATTATCGAAAACCCATAAACGTCAGTATTTTTATTCGTTATAGCCTGTTTTTAGTGATTCTTCAGCATGTTCTCGTAATTGAAAGTATGTACTTATTTATGAGGTTTTAAAAAAATAATAATTTCGTGTATGACAGTAAACTTTTTATAAAAATAGTTTTATAAAAGTATTAATTTTCGTAAACTCGCGAAATTCATAACTCGTTCGTTATTAATTGAAAAATTACGATTCTTATCATTTTGGAATCCTAAAAATATGTATAATTTGTTAAAAATACTAAACTTGCTGTTTGAATAATTTTTATGAAAAGTTTTTATAAAAATTATTTTACAAATCCGTTTATTTATCGTATACCTTGTTTTTGCCTAACTTTTTCGTTATTAATCCGTTTGACAAGTTTCTTACCTTTTCGAAATCTTCTTGAGATGTATTATCTTATAAAAATATAAAATAAATATATTTTTTTACACTTTTTGGACAGAATGTTTGATTGACTTTACTAAGTCTATATATAAAACATTGTTTTATACTTTTCACTTTGTAATCTACCCACAAGCTCATAATTCATGAATGTGCCATAGTATGTTACATAATAATAAGAGTCTATTAGTCCATAATTGTCCATTTTGTCCAAATTTAACCAAGTCCATATTAACACTTTTAACCCTTAACTTTCATAATTAACAATTATAATCACTAGTTATTTAATCATAACTCTTTACATATAAACCATAAGTTGTACAATGTCTTACAACTATTTTGTAAACTCAATAGACCATCCATATGAACATGTTGTACAATTCATAAATCATGTTTACAAGAAAATCACTTTTAAAATGATAACAAATCCTAAAAGGTGATTTCACTACATAAACACATCATATACAAAAAAACTCAATAAAAATGAAAGTATAAAGGTTTATAGAAGACCTTATTATGAATGATGATGATGAAAAATAGGTTGCTAAACCCAAGTTTATAGCCTTTAAACCCTAAGCTTGCACAATATGAAAACCCCTAATCCACTATCGAAACCATAACTTTGTCTTTCTTGCTCAACACTTGAAATGGTTAACCAATGCTTGGAAACATTTTAGTATATCTTAGGATGGATGTGTAATGGCTTGTATAGGTTGTAGAAAATTTTGTATGGATTTAGTTGGGAGGGTGTTTGATGCCGTGAGCTATAGAGGGGGAGGGAGGAGAGATTTTTGTGTTTTACACCTTGAATATGAAAGTGTGTGTTATCTCACTAGCTAAGTATATATAAGTCATATAACGATGTCAAAGATGTACCTAGTTTGGCAAGGAACAAGGATGATTGAATTGTGGAGTCGTTTGGTCAACGCTTGTACGGTTTAGGACACGTTTCCATGGACTTTATGGAAAAAAAAACCAAAATTTTTTTGGTATTATTTGCAAGTTTGAATATCTCTTTTGTGTTTACTACATACCAAACGTCCCTATGGGTAACACATTGGATGGTTTTTTGAGTTTAATTTTTAGTATTGGTATAAAAGTGGGTATTGTTGAAGCGTAGAAAAGTTAAGGTGCTTCCGGTATACCTAAAAGTAATTTAATCGCAAAAAACGTAATCCAATTTACGTAACCGATAAAAATAAATATAAAAAATTAATTATTACTTTCGAAAGAATAAAATGATGTTTTTTGTCGTTTGTAAAATGTTATCGTATAAGTAGGTCAATCGTCTTCTAAAATAATATTTATAAATTTAAAACTCATATAAATATTATATAAATGATTCTAAAATGTTCCGCCAAATTTTTTATTAAAAACGAACCAACACTATTCATGTCAGGAAATAGTGTATAAAAATCATATTTCTCTTGTTTTATTCGTTAAAAAAAAAATTTAGCTTACGCGATTTAATTATGTGATAAGAATTAAAAGTAAATGCGCACGAGACAAAAAAAAATATAAAAAAATAAATAGTGAAATAATGACGAAATAAATGACGTCATAAAATGGCCTGAAAATACGAAATGTTACACTTTCTATCTCTAGACTATTGCTTATTGATCCTGAATTAAAGACCTCACATGATTGAAAACGAAAAAGAATTGATTTAAGAAGAAGAATAATAGTTTCAATAATAAGAAGGTTTTGGTTTAATCATGAATTCAGCAGACTCTTTGTTTTTGTGTCTTTTGATTATGAATAAATGTTTATCATATATGATATCCTAGGTATATCATATGCGATTTTACATTAGATTACTTTCTATTTGAGTTATCATATATGATATTGTTAAAAAGTACTCTTTTGATTATGAATAATTGTTGGATCTTTATTTGTTACATAATTTTACTTTTTATATATCATATATGATATACTGGTTCATCACAATCGATTTTATATTATTTCTTTTTTGTTTTGACTAATCACATTTGATTTTTTGTATTTTACAAGTTTGAATCATACCATCATATATGATTTCTGAAAGAAATCATATATGATATAACATTAAGTTCAATATTTTTTTTATCCACCATCATTTTTATGTTGAAACAATCTACAATAATTTCTCCTACTATAAAATCCAAAGAAAAAACACACGAGTGATGATATTCGAATCACACCATTAGGCTATGAAGACCACATCATCAGCATAAAAGAGATGTAGTAGCATTACATAGTTAAAGATTGATCAACGGATCATATGGTATGGTACGACCTAAATGTGGGCTAATACGACCTTAACGTGCTTATAACACAACACAACACGGTCCAGACCGCAACCAAATTGCGGCATTGGCCCAAAAAATAGTCTCAAACGACTCGACACATCCGGAACGTGATCCTTACATGGTCTTAACCCCGCCCTTAGCCCCGACGTGGCATCAACATGAAGTTATCCATCATTGACATTATCATTAACCTTGTCATATACTTGGTCGCAATCCCATTGACCTGGCTTCGGCTGCAAGTGCCCCATACTCGACCTATGTGCTTGGGTTGAGCATCATTAACATCATTTTGGCCCCAATGCCTCGACTTCATTAGTCCGTGCCTCCTAAAACCACATCTTCTGCCCAAAGAAATCAACCTCCATTTGGTGCAACATTTATTGTTAATCTCCTTTATGTTTTAATGATAAAAAGTAAACGTTCGCAACGCTCAAAATCACAAACGATAGTCAAAAATCACCAAAACCCAAACTTGGTTTTGGCATGCCACTAGCGAATTAGGTTTTAGTGGTTTTTGCTTGTCGACTTTCCTCTTACCTGACACATGTGGATCTTTCAATAATATGTACATGAATAACATTAGTAAATTAGAAACACTCAAAACGAGGTTTAGACTTAGAGAGAAGCTAAAACTAGTCCTCTCGTTTTTGACAAAACGACAACTCATTTTTTTTACTAAACGCCTCTAGCTAAGGCTAAAACTCCTTTCTAAACCTAGTACATTCATACTTTCAACATACCATCAAGAGAAAGTATTCATATTGTAACACCCCAAATCAAGGGTCGCCCCAGCGTAAAGGTAACAACGGGGGCTACGACCAAAGTACAGAAAAATTAAGATATAGAAAAACGACCTTAAATGGACTTTTTAAAATAAAAAATAAGATTCATTCGATGTCAATACACAAGATCAGAGTTTTCACACTTAGGTCCCATAGTTTTTGTTAAAAAGACGTTAAGATTTTATAAGAACAAAAGTTTCTTGAATTTAAGAAATCAGAATCCCTCTAATTTAAGATAAAAATCCATACGGCGCTATCCAAGCTTATACCACAGCACCTGAGTTAAAACATGCTAAACGATCAACAAAATTGTGTGAGTGAATATATCATAGGTTTATCAGGAAATACGTGGACCACAAGATTTAAGTAAGTATAGACTATGAAAAACATTCAATAGTCCACCACTTTGTATTATTGTCCTAAGCTCATGACACCTGAACCATAACGTAATAAACTGTAATCAAACTATTTACTCGAGGTTTGTGCCCCAACACGGTATACAGATGTTACAAAAACATCCTATGAATTTTCTCAATACAGATGTTGCAAACATCCTACGAATTTCTTCAAATGTTAAATGCGTCAATGGTCAACTAGAAACCACAGCCCATACGAGGATGGTCAGTCCCGATAGATCTACCATAAACACTAGCGTATACCCAACATTTAATTAACTGGGGGGTGTTTTTTTTTTTCATGATAAAAGGGGACTTAAATGGCAATACGGTAACTTAGGCAATAATGTAATCAGGAAATAGCATATAGTTTTGAAAACACTTGTGTCCAAAGAAATCAAGCATGTAATCTCCCCCGTATTTAATAAAGCAAGTAGTAGAAAAAGGGGCTACGAACTCACCTCGAGTGAATGGTAATCAACAAGTATTCACAATAGAAAATGCGTCACGCTTACGATCGAATGCAACCTAATCCAATATAGGTCGTATAAGTACTAAACACTTTGATTATTTATAGGTCGTATAGCTCATCATACTATCGTTCGGGCTATCATAATTAAGAGGTCATGTAGTGACATATGAGGAGCTAGGACACTTTAAATCGTAAATCCAACAACTCGTCGATACGCCACCCCGAAGAGGCCTCATTATGAAACTCCCTAGTAATATAGTACTTTGATTAACTAATACCACATATAATTCTATATAGCTACATCACCATCTAATCGTTTTAGTGAAATCATATTTATAAAGTAAAAACGTTTATAAGTATACTTTAGTAAAACTGGCGTAACTTTCTCGTTTTTAGTCCGTTTCTTTCGTTTCTTACGTCCACGCCTTCGTATTAAGACGAGTTATCAAAATATAACATTTTCAAAATTTTAGTTTTTCTGATGAATAGTGATTTTACTGTTCACAACAGCTACATATTTATTTTTATAGATTTAGTTATCGTAAATCTCGTAAATGTCGTAACTTATTCGTTTTAACTCCGTTTTTAGCGATTCTTTCGAGTACGTTCTCGTATTTAAAAGTTTTATCATATTAATGATGTTTTAAAAATATAAGTTTCTGTGGTGAATAGTAATTTTTATAAAAATAGTTTTATAAAAGTATATATTTAACGTAAACTTGAAATCGTCGTATCTTTTTCGTTATAAATCGGTTTTTCGAGTTTCTTATCATTTTGGAATCGTCATGAGGTGTACTATCTTATAAAAACATAAAATGACCAGGTGGGATGTCGAATTCAAACAGAAAGTTTGGAGGTTTTTCATAAAAACATGTTTTAAACTTCATTTTGTACTTTTCTATTTAGTAGATTTCCACAAGTCTTTATAATTATATATATCATATGACTTATATATATTAGAGTCCAAGATCCATATTTACATTCATATAACATGTGTACAAGTTCATAAAATTATGTTTACAAGAAAAATCCACTTTTACAAGTTAAACATATCCTAAGTGGTGATTTAGTTATATAGAACATGTAAACACATAAAAATGATAAAAGTAAAGACATAAAGGTTTATAGATAACCTTAATGAGATTATAGTGTGATGAACCAAAGTATCTAAACCCTTGTTTAGATATAAAACCAAAGCTTGCACTCTTGAAACCCTAGTTTTCTAATAAAAACCCTAATCTTGCTTTTCTTGCTTCAACACTTGAAAATACTTAACCTAACCTTCAAACCATCTTAGTAGGTCTTAGATATATTGTGTGTATGCTTGTAAATGTTGTAGAAAAATTTGTATGGATTGTGTGTGGTACTTATGGTTGAGCCTGGGCTAGAGACTCAAAGGGAGGGTTTTTGCTTTGATTTTTACACTAGGAATTGTTATGTATGTGTTATCTTTTACTAGTTAGGCATTATATATCTTAGACTAGTCCAAGTTACTATTGAAAGGTCAAAACTTAGGCTCCAAGGGTGGTAATTGGTCAAGGGACAAAGGGGAGGGTTTTGGGGAAAGTCTTGGTCAAATGTAGCCTAGTCTTGGTTTGCCATAATTAGAGAGGTGTTGTACAAGATTTACTAGAAATTTTGGGGAAAAAGATTCTCTCAAGTTGTGGTCAAACATGATTGATCATGTTATGTTTTTTGTGAGGGGAAATAAATAAGTGGGCCCTTGATTTTCATTAAAAGAAAAAGTTGTATACATTTAACTAATTTGTGATTGGTGAACATGATGTATCATGTTTGACTCAACTTGAGAGGATTCTAATCCAAATTTTGGTGGCTAAATGTCCCCCATTACATACATATACACGAAAATAATGAGGGGAGGGGTGGAAAAATATTTTGGTCTTTTATTTAGTGTATACTTGCATTATTTTGAGGCTACATGAATGTATATTAAAATATAATGTACAATTTGTACATTGTAGGGTTTGATTTGAATTCTTTCATGAAGAATTTGAATAAATTAATAAATACTTGAAGTTTTACATAAACTTTGAGTATTGGGTACACTTGTGGGTATTTGTTAAAGCGTAGATAACTTTTGGTGCTTCCGGGTATGCCTAAATGTATTAATTGCGAAACGTAAACGTTTTACGCAACCAATAAAAATAAAATATAAAAAGTTTATTATTACTTTCGTAAAAACAATATATTGCTTGCTTGACGAAAGCTTTAATTCGTTTGGTGTCCGTTTACGTTAATTATTGATTTTTAGCTTACGAGAGAAAAAAATAAATAGTGAATTTAATAGTGTCGTACATTGATCAAAAATACGGATTGTTACACATATGACTATGATCCGGATTTAAGTTGTCTCTAATCATGTAACAAATTTTACTCACTTATTGGTCAAACAAAGTCAAAGGTCACTTTGTGTAAACGCATCCTTTTCCTTTACGACAAATTCTTTACTTGAGATGCAAAACATTTAGCTTGTTTGCATCAAGATAATTAGTTATCATGCTTAGTGGTGGTTAATGAAGGATTAAGTCATAATGACTAATTGAGTTTGTGTTATTTGAAAGTTGATTATACTTTGATTTTTATCATTTCTCAAGCAATAAATATTTTACAAACTCCTACATCTCTTACACACCACTCCCCACTAAAAATTCCCTTAATCATTTATTTATCCTCACTTTCCAAACAAATGAGTAAACACACTTTCCTACACAATCCTAACTCCTTTCACTCACCAATAAACATTCTATCACTTTCACAAATACATCCTCAATCATTATTATCAATCCCTGTTCATAGACAAATGTACCACTTACACATTATCACACATAAAATCCTTTCTTCACCACTTTTTTTTTATATGATAAAGTGTAATTCTTACCACCCTTACACAACACACTTCATCCTCTCTGATATGCAAGCATGAATTCAAATTTGAATTATGCCAACTCACATTTTATTACACATGTACCCTCTTGTATCTTCTTGTCTCACACATTCCAACATAGACTCATATGTGTCTTATCAAAACATTCTCAACTCACTCATTCACTCACTCGCTCACACACTCGCTCACACACTAGCTCACACACTCGCTCACACACTCGTATTTGAATTTAAAATTCAAAAATCTCACTCACAAACTCAAATCTTCCCAAACACACTTTGCTAACTCACACCCTTATCTCAACATTCAAATTTTAAATTTGAATTTGAATACACCTTCCTTACATATCACATCCTCACCATGAGGATCCTATATGTCAAATCACCCTCACATCACAATCCTTATCATTGCCAACTCACACACAACTCACACTTCTCACAACATACACACTTAGCCACTAAGTTAAGCATATTCCATGGAATATTCCTTTTGCTTAACTCTTGCCAACTCATAACACAATTTCAATTTGAATTTCAAATTTTTGTCTCACAAAATCCACACTTTGTTTCCAAGATTGAAATATTCATTTGACATATTCTTTCTCCTTAATACCGGGGGTGAAAATGTGGTGTTTGTGTTTGTTACCCCCTGCCAACTTCATCACCATAAACATGTTGTTCCTAACCCATCATCTCACACATACACAACCCTCTCACAACATTTGAATTTAAATTTCAAATGCACTCTATTTCACACAATGACAACTCATCCTTATTACCTGAGTTTGAATTTTGAATTTTAAATCATAGGAGGAAAAACTTTTATCCATCACATAAGGATACCTAAAGATAAGACCTTTGTCCAATGGTTATTCTCATTCTCTTTGAAATTGAACAAACACCCCTATAACTTCTTTTATACATTTCACAAATATTTTTTATCAAATGGCTATTTAAGTTGGTTGATCTTATAAAACTTTGAGTGTTAGAATGATGGAAAGGTCAAAGCGTGAAGTACAATTGGGGGTTTAACAAGAACGGGAATTTAAATCGCCAAAAACCAGAAAAAACAAGACGAGTGTATGATGCGCTAGGCGCATGGCCCAACGCGACACTCTCGAAATGGTTTTCCATTTGGGGACATTTTAGCCTATAAATACCCTCCCTGTCTATTGTATTCCTCACTTGCCAAATATTTTTTCCCCTTATTTCTTCTCTCTAACCCTCTAAGTCTAACACCTCATGTGTTATAATCTTCTCTTCTATCATCTATTGAAAGAACACATCATTCCGCAAAAGAGACACATTAGTACTTAATCCAAACTTGTGTGTTTGTGGCGAGGGTCTTTTTATATTTATCATTTCTATTAGAATCGAGTCTCTAAGCTAGGTTATGGATTGATTCTTAAATTAACTTTACATTTAATTTTGTTGTGAGTGAAGTCTTGTACCTTTGTGGTCAAGCCTAGATAGGGTGTTGATCTAGTGGGGTTTGTGATACTTCCAAGGGAAAGTCTTAGTGGGTAAGTCCAATCACGGGTTCTTGTTGTTGGTTTCCGAGGGCAGAATATCATTGGGAGTAGCTCTTCTTAGTGCGCGCCAAGCTTAGTGCATATCGGTGGAGTTGTGACTAGTCCACCATAAGGATTATACTAGTGTAATAATATCAGGATGCATTTTTATTTGCCAAAATCCACTTTTACAGTCGAACTTAGAAAAGATCTTTGTGTTTCTAGTCCAATTTATCAAACTTTTTTTATGTGGTAAAAAATATCCATCAAATACTGCATTTTCATTTAACTTTTTATAATTTATTACCATCCTTGCTTTACCTCTTGCTAACTCGGCATGTTTTCTTACTAAAAAGGCTGGTGAACTATGGGGACTATGACTAGGCCTTATTAGTTTTCTATCTAAGAGTTCTTTAATTTTTACTTGAAACTCCTTTTGGTCTTCAAGGTTATATCTCATGGGTTTTACCCTGATTTCCTTATCCTTATCTTTCATTTCTAGTTTCACCATAATTTGGTTCTTATTCCAAAATTTTAAAGGATTATCAGTATAACACTAATTTATTGTTTCTTTTATATCTGCTATAATATTATCAGGCTTTCAAAGATTTATTTGATAATCTAAAAGATTTTCTTCCTTTTGATATTTTAATAATAACCTTCCTCTTTCTAGAATTGGTTTTCCTTGGTATCCTATGTCATCGTGTTTTTCACGATGATTAAATCTTATAGGAACATTACGTCTGTAAGCTCTTTTTATTCTTTTAACATATATTAAATGATGACACGGTATTTTGAATAAAATTTGGAAAGCCATAATATCGAATACAACTTTATTAAATCTTTCAAGCAAATTTTGTCCAAATAAGACATCGGTACCCGCATCATGAAAATAGAATGTTGGACCTTTAACAAAATAAGATCCTAGCAATAACTAAGGAATTTTAATACCTTTGTTTAACTATAAAACTTCTTTATTAAAACTAATTCCTCTGTATGTATCAAGATCTTGATGGTATTCTTTTGGATAAAACTAATTCCTCTGTATGTATCAAAATATTCTGCTTTATAATCTTTATATGTAATTCCCATGGGGATATAAACACTACTACGGCTTGTCATCTAGGAATATATATTAATTTATCATTATATGTTATTTTTAAACCATAAGAACTTAGTTTATATGGTCTAACGTTTTCTAAAAAAGTTAATCCCCAACATAATCTCTAGGCTATCATTTTCACTTTCATTTTCAATTAATAATCTTAGAGGAATATTTTCTTCTCCAAACTTAACTATAGTTTCTATCGCTTCTTTTATTTCATGCAATTCTCCATTAAAGTTTGTATAATGGTGGGGCACATCTAATTGATGTTTTTGTAGCTTTTTACATATCTTATGGCTAATGTAGCTTCCATTTGCACCTGTATCTACTAATATATTGACACATGTAAACGCTTTTCCATCAAAATATTCACCTTGGATTTTATAGTTTTTTTATCATATCCTATTTTCAGTTATAATATTATTATATCTATTAGAAATAGATAGTTTCCTATTTGAACTACTAGAAACACCTTGGTTTATAAAAGTAAGTTTAGGAACTATTTGGTTTTTTAATAAAAGGGGTTTATCTTGTAAATCCAGGCTTAAAGGCCTAGCATCAATTTCCTCAATTTTGGATAAAGTGGAAATTTGAACTTGACATACATCATTAAATAAAAATGGAAAATCAATGGTATATTTTATGCTAAACATTCAGAATAATGTGTATTTGAAATAGCATACCATAAGTTATTAAATAAGGTCTATTTTGTTGTTTAAAGAAATCTCTCCTTTTAAAGTCTTGTTGTAAACTTAAAGTTTTATCAAAGTCTTTATCTTGTATATGATAAAAATTTCTCGGGTATACATTGAACTTTAATTTTCCATATTGCAAATTTCCACGTAAAATACCCAAGCAAGCTTCTTCTCTGTTATGTATTCTATTATCCATAATTGCTAGTTCTATAGGCGTATTTATTCCTTCCTTGAAGGTTGATTTTATAACAATTTGTATGGCTGCAACATGTACCCATCCTAAAGTATTTCTAATTTCGGGCTTTATTTTTTTGTAACTTATTTTGGATGGCCACATGCTCATACTCAAGACTCAATGACCTTACAACATCAAATGAGAATGACCTAAAGCTTCCGTAACTCTGATATCAACTTCTTCATCGGCATGTTAAAGTGATGAAGTCATAAATTGATGAAGTAATACGAGCATAAAGTCAAGCTTTCAAGATTGCAACAAGTATGAGCATGTCGGCCCAAAAGTCACAAGCACGCAAGATGGCAAAAGATCACAAGATGATGATTAGAGATTTACTTTGGCTGATGATCTCAAGAAAGCTCAAGATCACATTCAAAGACAAGCCTAAAGGAAAAAGCTCAAGCTTAAAGTCAAAAGATCACTACTCACTATGTACAAAGAGATCAATGAATGAAGAATCAAAGATTACGAGCTAAAGTCTAAAGTCCAAGACACATAATGCTAGGATTCGAATTGTATTTTCTGGGGTGACCTCCCTTAGGGGGAGATTGTTAGGATCATGAAAAAGACTCGGTCACCCCGTGTTATGTCTAGCATAGGTTAGCTCGTAGTCTTAATATTAATCGTTTAGTTACCGTATGACTTATGGCGTTGGGCCGGGTCTTTACCCACATGTTAGCCCACTCCATAGCCCACTTAGGGCACATAAACTCTTGTATTAAAACCCCATCTCAGCCATTGAAAGGGGTTGGTTGTTCATTTGATAATACACACACTTAAAGGTGTTTTCTCTCACTAGACTAGTCACTTTCTCTTTCTAGAAATTCGGCCAACCCATCATTCCTAGGCTTGTGTTATGATATCCAATATACTACAATTGGTATCATAGCTCATGGGATGAGTAGATAGATTGTGTGTGCATTTTCTTGGTTAGTTTAGATCAAAAGTTTGGTTTTTGAAGGTTTATGGTCTTTTTCTTGACACTCTTTGATTATCACGTTTGTGGTGTTAAAGTTAGTGTTTTTATTGTTGTTATAACCTTCAAGGATCAAGTTATGCAAAAGAAACCAAGCAAAAACGTTCAAAAGGGTGATTTTTAGGTGAAAAAGTTTGTATTTTTCTTGACTGCGTTTTGTCTCACTGGCAATTTCTTGGTTGTGTTTTGCTTCTTGCATTTTGTCAAAAAAGTACACTGCGTTTTGTCGTTTTGTAAAGTACAACAGTACTGCGTTTTATCTTATAAAGGGGTTGCGTTTTGGCTCTGCGTTTTGTCTAAAGTTGAAGACCCTTATTGTGTTTTGGTGGAAAGAATCTCTGGTAAAAAAAAAAATCTCCATTGCATTTTGTCTAAACTTCTTTGTTGCATTTTGTCTAAGCTTCTAGATTACGTTTTGGTTCTGCGTTTTGCCTCTGCGTTTTGGTTATTGAAGGTTGCGATTTGGTTCTGCGTTTTGCCTCTGCGTTTTGGTTATTGAAGGTTGCGATTTGGAT
>BQNB010041559.1:13702-39366 GCA_026074375.1 Tanacetum coccineum
GTCAACTGTATTTATACACTTTGGCTATCATCCTTAATAGGCTGCAGAGATCTATTCATTAGGGACTCACAGAATTTGGTGTAACAATTCACATCTGCAATTTCTTGAAGGGAGAAAAGTGCATATTCGGGTCTTAATTGATTTTGATGTTACGTTTTCGACTTTATTGATGGGATTGAGTGTGTTCTTCAGGTTTTTTGGGCTTCATATAATAAGACTGATTGCATCACTTCAACTACATGGGGAAGTGATCTCTTGACACTTTTGGTATGCATTACTTCAGCTTCCAGTGGGAAGAAAAGTGAGAAGAATTATTCAAGCGTGAGAAGATACGTTGCTGATCTATTTGATGATCCCCCGAACGGATAATCACTATGCTTATTCTTAAAAGGAGCATCAATATTTGATGTGGTTTGCTCTATGAAACTGCTCAAAAAGAAGATTGTCGGTTTGGGGGGAAGCTATCAAAGCTTCAAAATGAGGAGGCTCAAGATGAGACAAATATTCAAGAGCCTCGAAAGCTTTGGTGGTGAAAGTTTAAGAGATGTTGACTACATACTTCTACAAAGAACATAATGATATCTTTATTCCGGTATTCAGGTCGACATCATCTTAAATTTGTATAATATATCTTGTACATTATTAAGTAGTGTTTCTTAGGTGTTATGTGTCAGTGTATAAATTTTTCATGAGTTTTTCGTTAAACTCAAAATCCTTCAAAATTATTATACCTGACACTAACATATTCCCTCAGTAATTTGAGGGGGAGCATTAATATGTTCCAATATCGGCTTGTATTTAATCAGACCACATTTTATCCTAAATTTTCTAACATATTTAAATCAATTGAGATCCTAAATCTCAAAGGGTTTAAAATTTTTGATCAGGGGAGAGAATGTGATTTAAATATTAAATCTGATAAAATGTGATCTATTAAGACTCAAGCAGGTACTCCTCCCTCCATGTGCCAAACAATTTCGAATATCGACGCACATGTTGAGGGGGAGCAGTTTCATGAATCAAAACAATCGAGGTACTAATGCTTTGATGTTTACATCGCCCGTACCTTGATTGATTTTCAAATGGTTTTATGGCGAAGAGAACAGTACCAAAAGACCGACCCTGTATTTACTTTATCGGAGTTATAAGGATGGTATGGTTAGGTACATGTTCCCATGATCCCGCCAGAGCCGGAGGGATCTACCCAGGGACAATCCACTAGTTAGTGTAGAAGTCCTTAGGTATGATTACAAAAGGAGTAATGTGAGAATAAGGGAATAGTGCGGACTGAGATGGAGCTAGTACTGGAACATACCCAACAAGGTACTAGTAATGAAGTCTCGGTAAGCACTGAAGGGGTTGAAGAATGAAAAAGAAATGTTAAGATAAAGGGTGAAAAGAAAGCAGCCCTCCTTAAACATTAGGCAGAAACCGGGTCACTACATATGCTGTCAGAATCACATGGTTGATTGCTGACATTGAAGACAAGTATCATGGACCCAGTGATACGCTGCACAACCCTCCCTAGCCACTCAAGATCCCTCAAAGGATTCTTGTTTCATTTCTCACGGAGATCAATACATTTCTATCGTCTCTCTCACTCCGAGTTAGATGATATTGAAAAGGTGGCAGTCTGCTCCAGCCTCCGACTACTAAAAACCAAAAATGCACTATTGAGTCTAGAGCCATGAGATCATCCACAAATCTCGTTAGGACACTAATACAAACTATGCTTGTTCTTCACACACTGTGACAACAAGTAAAGATCTTAAGAGTCCTACGCATTATCCTCGTGGTATTGCCAGAACATCCGAGTGATACGAAAGTACTCACAATGAAGATGGAAATCCTTCTAGAGCCAACATCAAACAAGCTCTTGGTAGGTGACATGTGAGATCCACTATGGATTAAACTTGTGACAAATGGAAAGCAACGATGGTGCGATTCTTTATGAATCAAACTTGTTCCAGGCAGTGAATTGACGAATAGCTTTTGAAAAACCTTTCGATGTGCTCAACAACTGATTTTCTAGCACATTGACTGTGTATATCTTTCAAAACAAATGTGTTTCTGATGAAATTTGATTTTGTGCTATAAAACACTATCGATGTGTCACAAAAATACTTTCTCAAGTAACACGTCGATTGATTTTCAAATCAATTTTTATCTTTTAATCGGTAAGACAGTAACTAACCGATTCACTCTTATCGTGTTGTCTGCTTTGAGACGTTCCGATAAAGAGAACAGGCAAGTATGGTGATTCTGATGGCTATACATTTGATGATCCAATACTTATACTGGAAATCCTGTCAAGGAGATTCCTCTTAAGAGGAATCTACCTGATCACAGGTCGGTCCTCACGGATCCGGAGGTTAATCCAACCAGACTCAGGCGAATGACAAAGCCATATTCGCCCACAAGCTTTATTGCTAACTGTTTTATTACAGGATCAAGCAAAGATGGAGATGGAGATACCTCGTTCCAGTGGAGTCAATTCACCACCCAATGCTCACACTTAATGTTTCTAAGTAAAGACATCATGACAACTGAATGACCTACAACACAGCTTCCGCAACTCTGAGAAGTAGTATCAAGATCAAGAAAAGTGTGAGCATGCGGGTCCGAAGGTCAAAACATCACATGAAGACAACACTTCACAACGAGGATGATTAAGAAATTTACTGTGGCTGATGATCTCAAAGAAAGCTCGAAGATCACACAAGTCTAAGGAACAAAGCTCAAGGATCACTACAAGATTTACAATGAAGTCAATGAATGAAGAATCAAAGTCTACGAGCTAGAATCAAAGATCAACTCATAGAATGCTATTATTCAAATTGTATTTTATGGGGTGACCTCCCTTAGGGGGAGATTGTTAGGATTATGAAAAAGACTCTGTCACCCCCGTGTATCGTTTAGTATAGCATAGCTCATAGTTAGAAAGTAAGCGTATGGCTTTCGGTATAGGGTCGGGTCTTTTACCCAAGTGTAAGCTCATACCCAAGCCTATAAAGCTCACAAACACTTGTATATAAACCCTTTTCCAGCCATGGGAAGGGGTTTGTTGTTCTTTTTATCACATTTTATGCTATTGCATTTTCTCTCACTAGAAACCTCACTTTCTCTCTCTATATAATTAGCCAACCCAATCATCCATGCTTGTGTTATGATATCCAATATACTACAGTAAAAATTCGAATTTTCTATTATTTTTGAAAAATTAATTTTGTATAATTTCCAAAATTTATAATTTTCCTAAAACTTGCAGAAAATCACAATTTCATTCAGCAGAATCATCATATCTTTACCGCTTTCATAATGTCAAAACCCTAACCATATCAATGATAGTGGAAATCTTAAAGCTTTATGCTTGTGTTTGTGTCCGATTGAGCAACCTCATAGACATTGGCCATAGGTGTAGATGGGCGAGGGGATGTGAACGCTTAACCGAGCCATATTAGTCATAAACCCTCATCAATAATTCATCTAACTAGTTAAGCACAATATATAATCAAGATTAGGGAGAATTTCATCTAAGTAAATATGCTTCTTTGTATCATTTTTTTCTAGCTTATTTTATTCATAATTAGGATTATTTATTAGCTTAATCAAAACCCTCCTCTAAAATCCGAGATTTACTTGCTTTCAATTAAACCAATAAAAGACCAAAAAGAATCATCCCTCAACCTTTAGATTTAGGCGACATACACTTTGAACCTACCTCACTATTCCCCTAGAGAACGATCAATCCCCCGAACATACCTATACTACACTACAATGGTTAGGTTCACTGCCTAGGAGGATTGTAAAACTTTTATGGTTTTGCAAAATTCCGCATCAAGTTTTTGGCGTCGCTGCCAGGGAATAGTCTAGGTTTCGGGGTCTATTTAGTTTAGGTCTACTCACTAGATTCCTATCAAGTGAGATTTTATTTTATTTTATTTTGTAGCTTTCTTATAGTCTATCTTTTCTTTGTTTCCTCTGTTTTGTAAATCACTCTTCCATTCACCACCATGATATATGAACAAGAAGTAGCAAGTTTGAGGGCTCAGGCAAAACGATTATTTGGGAATGAGAATATTTGGGTAGAGATGCACCCGTGTATAGCATGGGATAAGGTGGTTAATCAAAATCCAAAAAATACCTCACCTAGTGAAATTAATGAACCGTATGAGCTTTCACCTTGGATAGATCTTTTTGAACAACCTCCATGTTTAGGATCAACTTTTATTAGTGAGGCCCTTAGGAAAAGTGACCAAATGCATCAAACTTTTAAGAAGAGTTCCACAGCAATGACTCGTAAGTTGGATGACATGATAGAATTGCCAAAGTCACAACCTAAGAGAACATATAACAAGGGTTTAGAATGTGAGATATTTATGGTTAAGATGCCTAACTGCATGGCTTGGTTAGAAGATGAGCCCATAGGTGATCTTAATACAATGGAGGATAAGGTGGATAATCTAAGCCCACAGAGTACCCCACATATCCTTCCATCATTTGAGGTATACACACCGCCCGTGACTTACCCGGAAGAAGTAGATGAGACTATAGGAATCCCAATAGAGGTAGAACTTTTGGACCACACAAACTAGAGGACTTAGGCTTGAATACTTGTAATCATGACATTCCTCTTAGTTCTAGGGAAATTCCTAGTGTTGATGAACTCGAACCTTAATTTTTTCCCAAATTTTCACCCTTAGATGTAAGTCTAGGAGGCGAAAGAGGAACCGACCCACCCATCAACCCATATAATCCAGGTAGTTTTAGGATGAAGGTAGTAAAATCATTGACCATTCATACACCACTTTCACCCTACGTGGCATACCAACATCAAAATGGTATGTATCGCTACTATCACCCACACTTGACCTTAAGTGTAGGGGAGACCCACCTTTTATGCATCAAATAAGCGTAGAGTCAAGCTCGCGACTCGAACAAAAACAAGCGCTTATTGGGAGGCAACCCAATCTTTTATTTCTTGCATTCTAGGAGTGTCGTGTGTTTTATTCATTATTGTTTGTTCTTATATGTTTGAATTATGTGTGATCATGCTTTGTATTGTCTTTAACCTCGTCTTAATTACAATCAAATGTATTTTGCATCAACTAAGTGTAAGGGAAAATATCCGGTTTATAAGAACCATTTTAGACATATAAAATAAATAGTTTAGTTTAAATTTACATCATGTGTCTTGTGTCAAGTGTTTGTTTGAGTCATATGATTGAATTGTTAAATCTCAGGTTTTGTGCAGCCATTTATACAGGAACTAACTTATGGAGTCAAGTGAAGGAAATTTTTCTTCAAAAACAAAATTTTGGTTTTCACAGACGGTGGAGACGACGTCGCGATTAACACGCGACGCCGTCACCACGACACCTGTGACGAGGTCAAACCAACCCGACGGTGTCAAACGCCCAGGTCTAGAAAACTCAATTTTTTTAATTATTTTTAAAAATAAAACTTGTACAACATTTAATATATGTATTCTTCTTTTATAAACCTGTAAAACCATGAGTTTAACGATTCTCTCATCCTATCTTTATTGCTTTCGTAGAGTCTAAACTTAGTTATTGAGGTTGTATTTATCTATCCCGTAGATTTTACGCTTGGTGTAGTTGTCTTTGTCTTTGATTACAGGTTATATTTGATGAGAAGAAGCTTGGAAGTTCTTAGGATGCTTTCATAGGATGATTCTTGGAGGACGATTTAACCAGTTATCGCATGTTTTTTCTCCATTATTAAGCAAACTAGGGGAGTACTAGTTTCTTTTCCTTGTTTTCTTTTTCCTTTATCTGTTTTCACGGGTACTTCAAGAGAACATTGGGGACAATGTTCAACTTAAGTGTAGGGGGGAATAAGCCTTAGAAACTATTTCTTCATTTGTCATTTGCTTTGTCCTTAAAAAGATGGGTAATATATCAAAACATAGCATAAAAGGGTGATTTTTACCAAAATTAAATTTTTTTTACTACATATATCGATGAAAATCGAGTATTACTAGCGTCCCATGGATAGAAATTTATATGAATAGCACAATAACCCTTAAAATTCCACCCTAAAAATGTGAGGTTCGCCCTTAGATCTTTAGGAATTCGGGTATCTATCGTCGGTAACCCAAGATGATTTTATCTTTACCCGGTTCGAGTTAAGGAGTGAGAAGTCACGTGTGTGTATTCCATCGATACGGTTGTATATGTGTGGTCTTTGTCGCCTTTTCTAGAATGTCTGGTGTTAGTAAAATTCATATGAGTGTACCGGTAGCATATTAAATTCTAGAACTTGTTTTTGTGATGCATCCCGAGATCGCGCAGTAAGTATTAGGATTTGCTTGATGAGAGGCATTAGGATTAACCTATGTTTTAAACCTGTAACTGTTATGATGATCACACCGATCATATAACTATCCCATACCCTTGCCATGCACTCACTTTTAGTGCAGGATACCATAGAATAACCCTCTGAGCCTATCCTTTTTCACGGTTCTTGTAATTTTCTGGTGGACTCCAGATTATTAATAAAGAGCATTGTCACCCTTTAACCAATCGTTACACCCAAAAAGTCTTAGCCTGCCTCGTATGTACTCATTTTTAGTACATTATTGTGTTTAACCCAAGTTAATTATTTGAGTACACGGTTGCTAAGTCTTTATCCTTGTAAATACAGTTTTGGGA
Organism: Tanacetum coccineum; assembly: GCA_026074375.1. Lineage (NCBI taxonomy): Eukaryota > Viridiplantae > Streptophyta > Magnoliopsida > Asterales > Asteraceae > Tanacetum > Tanacetum coccineum. The sequence goes on from BQNB010041559.1 coordinate 20,377, forward strand.
CGATTGGGATTCATGGTAGTATTTATTTCGCGAAAGAATGGGAAAGAAAAGTTAAGTCAATACCCTCATATGTTTGTCAAATGATCTCCATGTTATTTTGATCTACCTCAATACGGGTCATTAGTTAGATTGTAAATGTCGAGCATGTAAAAGCTCAAGTGTAGGGGTATATGTTATAAATCCCCATGTTTTATTATGTTATTAAAAAAATGAGAAAAGAAAAAGAAAGAGATTGGTGTAGAGTTTTGTAGAGTTTGTATATCTTCGTCCAAGTCTTGGCTTAGCAACCAAACCAACGTGTATTCGTGTAAATAATTAGCTAACCCTTCCACTCCAAATTCACCAAAGTCACCACCCAAATGTATCCCATCCGTTTCCGTTTCCCTTATTTTTTATCTTACACCTACACCCCACAACCTTTTAAAAGTTCTCTTAGATAGTAATGAATAATACTTGCACCTAGCGGTGGAGATTTGATCATTTACCAAGCCTATAGTAATTTATATGCTATGACAGGTAATGAGTGTTGATTTTCTATTTCCCCCATATGTTATAATTTATTATACACTCGAGAGAAAGAGAGAATCCCAAACACTTATGTGAGGTGCTAGTATATACTTTCCGTGTTTTTAATTACTAGGTCTAGAAGGTTGTGTTGTAGAATATTTTAAAGAGTAGGTGAAATGACCCCTCATATTGTTATTGTCTAGATAGAAAAGCCCATTTGCTTGAGGACAAGCAAATCCCAAGTGTAAGGGTATTTGATGAGGTGTCATTTTATACACTTTTTCGGGGCGTTTAACCCCTAAAATCGTATGTTTATGCCCAAAATAGGTACTTAATCGTTCCTTTTTAGGTATTTCTCATTTGGATGACATTTGGATGAATTACACGTGACTTTGGCTCATTTGGAGAAGAAACGGACAAGACTACGGACCTACACCAAAATCTCTTGAAGATTATGCTTACAGAGCGTGGAGACGGCGTCGCAAGCATAAAGCGACGTCGTCATGATTTACGAGGTGACGGCGTCACGGATTTGGCGACGGCGTTATAACTAGCCGACCTTAAGAAACCTTAGAAGATTCTAGATAAAGATGATCTTTCGACGAGCGCGCGAAGTGCCTGATATTGTTTTGATCATAACTTCTTCATACGAACTCGGATTTTGACGATTCAACTGCCCATGCATTCAGAACGATAAAATATACAACCCACGTGAGAGCTGACGCTGTGACAGCGTCGTGGTTTTGGTAACAGCATCATGACGGTCTGACATAGGGATTGCCTATATATAAAACCTCATAACTTCATTTTTTGTAAGCCCCAAACCCAAGGACACAATCTGTATCTCTCGTATCTATGTTGGTGGTCAAATTATGATCTACTTAACATACATAGACACATTTGAATCGTGTTGTATAAATTAGTAATATATACTGATATTCTTGCATATTCTAACAGCTAAAGCTACACCTTTTATTGTTTTATTTATGATTGTAAAGAAACCTAGAATGAAGATCTTAGTAATGTTGCTTCTTGATGGATGTGCAAGTTATGGTCTTAAAAACCCACTTTAGACAGTATCGCTGTTTGATACGATCTAGAAAACATGCTTGTGTAAAAGGAATACCTGGGTAACAGTCAGCATAACTACCATTACGCTTGATTCTGGTTGATCCTCTTAGGTATTCACATGCAATCAATCTATCATAAGGCCATTGTAATAGTCTCATTCACCTTACTTGTGCGTTTCCCTGAGAGCATATTGCGTAGACGGTGTTTTTGTGTAATGTGTCCATACTTTAGGAAATACCTACACAGATCATCACAAGTGTGACAAGGCAACAACATTAGGAGAAGCAATCTAGGGAGTAATACATGATTAAATAGGCACAATCTTTTATCCCATTGTTATCACCTTTAGTTTATATTATTATTTAGTTTAAATAGCTAAAACCAAACCACTCTCTCCAATATATGATTTTACCTGCTTTCATAAAATACAAAAACACAAAAAGAATCTTCCTTCAACCCTTAGAATTCTGTTAGACCGTGATCAAGCCTTCCCAACCTATTCCTCGAGTGAACGATAAGCAACCCCGAGTCTTGCCCATACTACACTACAACGATTAGGTGCACTGCCTAGGGAGTTGTAAAACTTCTCGTGTAGAAGTCCTACGATGACCGCACATCATCTAGTCACACTGCAAAGGAAATAAAGTTGGCATGCTAAACTGGGAAAATGTACAAGCCAGTAAAATATGCAACAACCCGTTTTGATGGTAGAGCATGGAAGAACTTTGACACCAAGTATCCGGATTTTGCAAAAGAACCAAGAAATGTCCGATTAGGGTTGGCTACTGATGGTTTTAATTCATCTTCGGCAACCTTAGTCAGGCTTACAGCATGTGGCCGATGATATTGAACAACATAGCAATATGCCTTCAGGGGGAATGTTTGAAAAGAGAGTTCTTTTATGCTGACATTGTTAATTATTGGCCCTAAATCTCTGGGCAAGTACATTGATGTTTACTTGAGGCCTTTGATTGATGACATAAATGGATTTAGGCAAAGCAGGTGTTGAGACAATAAAACTTTGCTACATGGCGAGAAGATTTAATATTGAGAGCGATGGTTTATTGGATCATCAATGATTTACCTTGCTCGAAGTAGATTGTCTGGGAGGATTGGGGGCAAAGGTTACATGGAATGCCCTACACGTAATAAAGACACTCCATCTATACGTGTGTTAAGCAAAACAACTTATGTTGGCCACATCAAGAATCTTATAAAGCCCCATAAATGGAGGAGGTCACTTGAATTCAATGGTGAAAAAAAAGACGGAGATCCTCCTAGAGAATTTGGCCAGGATCAAATCCAGGCTCAACTTGCTAGATTGCCCACGCGTGTGAAGGGTAAACATCCGAGTTATGGGGTGTAAAGATAAAACGTAATGTTCTTGTCGAGCTAAACTGGACTAAATGATCTATTTTTTACGAGCTTGAGTATTGGTCTTTTTCTTATACTAAAACGCATATTAAGATATCACTCATATAAAAAAAAATGTGTTTGAGAGTATCTTGAACACTTTGTTAGTGAATGACAAATCTAAAGACACCACCAAGGCAAGAAAACATGAAAAAGGTGGGCATTTGAAGTGGAGCTTTTGGCTCGGCTAAAACAAAAACTTGTAGGCAGTGACCTCCGAAGCCTCAAGCACAAAGTGACTGATAATGATACTAGATGGGTTCGGATCCAACTTTAAAAAAAAGTTTTATCAGTTCATCAAAGGAGTTAAACTAACAGATGGGTTCAGATCCAACTTCAAGCACAAAGTGACTGATAATGATAACAATATAACGGGCCTGAAGTCTCATGACTGTCATATAATGATGCAACGTTTACTTCCTTATAGACTTCAACAATACTTACCCGATGAGGTTGCAAAACCAATAATTGAGCTATGTTTATTCTTTAAGTAAATCTGCTCTCAAACTTTGATGGAGAATGACATGTTGAAAGCTCAGAGCAACGTGGTTGATATTCTGTACAATCTCGAGCTCATATATCCTCCTACTTTCTTTGACATTATGACTCACTTGGTTATCCATTTACCTCTAGAGGCTCTTGAAGGCGGGCCTATTCGCCCCCGGTGGATGTTTCCATTTGAAATATACATGAAGAAGCTAAAAGGTTATGTATGAAATAAAGCTAAGCCGGAAGGTTCGATTGCCAAGGGTTATGTTGCAGAAGAAGCATTGACTTTCAGTTCTCATTATTTTCAGGATGTTACCATGAAATTTAATCGTCCCGACCGTAATGTGGATCCCCCTCCCCCAACATGTCAGTTTTAGGTGTTCTGATCAGTATGTAAATCAATTGGTTTACGGTCAGTTATTCAGTTTGATGGCCAAGAGTTGAAGAAAGTGATATGGTATGTACTTCACAACAGTCCTGAAATTGACACGTACCAGGCCAAGTTCGATAGGTACGCGCTTTTATTTTGGAACTTCTTTTTCTTAACTTATCTTTTCGACGACTTATTCTAATACCATGAACATTTTTCAGTGAATTTCCTAACAAAGACATGAAAGAAGAATTCCCCGACTGGTTTGGGTCGCAGGTAAACTTAGACTTATTTTGTGTATTTAATTGTAAAAATAACGATATCATATTTTGTGTTCTTTATCTAATCCTATCTTCTTCATAGATTCGTCAACGTCACATAGACAAAGACCCAGGTGTTAGCGCAAGCAGCGAGTTATTCGCTTTAGCTTGTGGACCAACACCAACTCGAATCTCAGTCAACTCTTGCGTAGTCAACATTGTAAGGTTTGTCGTGCATAGTCGCTATGAACGTCGCACAACTCAAAACACTGGCATTTGTTCGCCTGGTGGGAAGGATGGAGAAATGTATTATGGTCAGCTTCAAGAAATCCTCGAGTTTTCGTATTTGTTGTTCAAAGTTGTGTTGTTCCGAGTTAAGTGGTTCAACACTAGCAACAAAGGACGTAGAGTCCAACATTATGTCATTAGAAACAACATGACACAAATCTGGGCAAAGGTGAGTCATTTAAAAATGATCAATACATTCTCGCAACACAAGTCAAACAAGTCTTCTACATTGAAGATATGTCCAGACGACAACCCAAATGGAAGGTCGTCGAACATGTGAATCATAAAAAGTTTTCAAATGGGGGTGTCATCGTGGTAGAGGACGATCATGATGTTATACACTGTTGATAAAATATAATTCCTAAAAACATTAATAATATTTTTTCACATCTTTACGTTTTGATAATCACAAAATATAAAAACGTTCAACGTAAAATTAAATGTAAACAAGTATTTAGTAGTAAATATTCATTTCAAACTTATATCACTCCAAGGTATGAATAAACAAATGCTTGATGCATTTTATGATCAAAGGAAATTTTTATTCAACCTCAAACTTTTATAAAATGTTGTAAACATGTTTATAAACTTACAAAACATTTTCTACATTTAAAAGAAATGTTTTATTCAAAATAAACATTTTGAATTTCAAATTTTCGAACCTAAAATGGCTAGAAAAGGTCCAGTAAACACCTCCCCTGGATAGGACAAAAAAGAGGAGCGTCTGAAAGGGGCGGCCCCCTTAATTATAAGGGGGCCGACACCCTATTTAAGGGGGCCGGCCATAGACTCCGCTCCTCCTTCTTGTCCTATAAATACTGGACTATTCCTCAACATTTTTCTCACCTTTTGCACTCATTCTTTCTGGTGTTAAAACAACCCACATATCCATCTCTAAAAATCCTTTGTCATTTAAATCATTCTAGCTATGAGTTCCAAGTGATCCAAGCTTAATTCCTCAAGTGCACCCAAAATCCATATTGCAATCTTGTTGCATCCATACCATACCTTGTACACCTTTTGTAAATCTTGTAAAGTTGTGTAGTTGTTAGGATTTGGTGATTGTTGTAAGTATAGTTGGATCTTGGTGATCCTTTTTAGTAGTGTTAGATAGTTGTGATATAAGTAGTGTGGTGAGAAGAAGTTGTGAAGGTGTGAAGTTGTGAAGATTGAAGAAGTTATGTAGTCGTGATCAAGGTGTGAAGATAAGTTGTGTAGTGAAGTTGTGAAGTAGTTGTGAAGTTGTGAAGTCGTGAACTAGTCGTGAAGTTGTGTTGTGATAGATTTGGTTCTATGCTAAGAAATAGAACTCGACACTTAGCTAAGTGTTGGAAATTAGAAATAAGCAACATTGTGTACGTTTTCTCCGCCATAAGGGAGCTTGTGACATAGTGAAGAAAAACTATAAAGATTGTGTGCTCGGGAGGTGGAGTAGCCGAAGAGAGCTTCCGTACCAAACCACTATAAATCCTTGTGTTGTGGTTTGATCTTTCCAACTCTTATCTTTTATTTACTTCTACATATTTACATTGTTCATATTGTGCAAGTATTGAATTCACAAAAAGTCGAATCTAAGTTTTTATAAACAAAATTTAAATATTAAATTAAAAAGCGGTAAACTATTCAACCCCCCTTTTAGTTTTCCACAATTGGTACCAGAGCCATGTTAAACAAGATTTTTAAAATAAACGTATTTCAAAAACTTGAATCGAGTCTATGGAAATCGAAATAAATTTAGAAGGGCAATCTATGCATAGACCACCACTATTTGAAAGTGATGAATTTATTTATTGGAAAAATAGATTCGAAACTTATGTGAAGTTAAAAGATCTAGATCTTTGGCATGTTATTACCGATGGTGATTTTCCTCCTATTAAATTTAATCCCGAAACTAAAAAGGATGAAATTGTATATTTTCATAAATAAGATGATGATCTTAAAAAGAAACTTGCAAAAAATAATGAAGCTAAAATGGTAATTTATAATGCTTTGCCACGTAAAGAATACGAAAGAATTTTTATGTGTCAAACCAAAAAAGAAATGTAGGATACTTTACTAATCACTCATCAAGGTAATAATCAAGTCAAATCTAACAAAATAGATCTCCTTGTTCAACAATATGAACAATTTATGATCGGAAGAGGAATCAATAGAAAATGCCTTTGCTAAATTAAACACTATTATTACTAGTCCTAAAAGCACTTGATGAAGATTTTTTCTAGCAAGAATTGTGTTAGAAATATTCTAGGGCACAACATCTAAAATGGCCGCGCAAAGTCACGCGATTGAATAATCAAAGAATCTAACATCCTTATCCTTGAACGAACTAATTGGAAACTTGAAAGTTTATGAAGAAGTAATTAAGAAAGATGTAGAAACGGTTAAAGCAAGAAAAAACAAAGTAGATCACTTGCATTAAAAGTGAAAAAGGAAGTAAGTGATGAAGATAGCTCAAGTTTCGATAGTGAAGACGAAGAGTAATGCATGGCCGTAAAGGAATCAAGAGAATTTCTTTCAAAAGACGAGGAAGATTTGCAAGACAACCCATCGATTCGATAGAAAACATTCCAAAGAAGTAGAAAATATGGTTATGATAAAAGTACAAGAAAAATGATAGATGTGGTGACCCAAATCATTTCATTGGAGAATGTTTAAAGCCGCCAAAGAACACCGATCAAAGAGCATTCATTGGAGGAGTATGGAGCGACAATGGAGAAGTTGAGGTGGAAAAGACTAAAGATGAAGCTTGCCTTGTAGCTCAAGCACCCGATAAAATATGGCTTAGAGTAAACTTGGAACCCAGATAATGGATTAAAGATAGTGGATGTTCAAAACACATGACCGATAATCGAAAGTTGTTTTCTTCATACAAAGCATACAACGGAGGTAACGTAATTTTCGAAAGCAACTTATGCGGTAAAATCATAGGCAAAGGTATGATTTCTCAAGACTCTTTAATAATTGAAAATGTTGAGCACGTAGATAACTTAACTTATAACTGCTTATATAGGCCAAAATATGTGATAATAAGTAAAAGTAATATTTACCGAACACGATAGCGAAATAATCAAAATGAAAAACTATAGGTAAATGGAATTAAGGAAAGAGAAATATATGTAATAGAAACTGGGAAATAAACCGAAAGACAAAATATGACCTTGCAACATTAGGACGAAAATTCCACACTTAGGCATAGAAGATTAGGTCATGCTAATAAGCAACTACTTCAATCATAGCGTCTAAAGAATTAAGTTAGAAATCTACCTAAACTTAAATACGACCAACATTTTTGTGATGCTTGCAAAATTAGAAAGCAAGCTCACGTAAGTCACAAGGCCAAAAATATAGTCTCAACAACTAGATGCTTAGAACTACTTCACATGGATTTGTTTGGCCCCTCCGCCATACGAAGCTATGGAGGAAATCGTTATACCTTAGTAATTGTAGATGACTATTCTCGATACACTTGGACTAGATTCTTAGCAAATAAAACCGAAGCCTTCGAAGAATTTGAAATATTTAGCAAAATGATCCAAAACAAATTAGGATGTTCTATTGTATCAATTAGAATGGATCATGGTCGGGAATTTGATAATGAAGTACAATTTGGAAAATATTATGATTTAAATGGGATATCTCACAATTTTTTCGCTCCTCGTACTCCACAATCAAATGGGGTAGTAGAACGAAAAAATCGCACCTTACAAGAAATGAGTAGAACCATGTTAAATGAACAATCCATTCCTCAAAAATTTTGGTGCAATGCGATCGATACATCAACTTATATAATTAATAGAGTTTCTATTAGACGGATTTTGGGAAAAACTCCATACGAGTTGTTAAGAGGAAGGAAACCAAACCTTAACTATTTTTAGAGTATTCGAAAGTATATGTTTATATCTTAATACAAAAGATCACCTAACCAAGTTTTGAACCTAAAGTCGTAGGAGATTTTTTTCCCTAGATATTTTGCAAACTAGTAAAGCTTACATAATACTTAACAAACAAACAATGAAAGTAGAAGAATCATTAAATGTAACATTCGATGAAACTCCTCCTCCACCTAAAACATCACCATTGGAAGATAATGAATTAATTGAAGAAGAAGCTATTGAGGTTAGTAAAACAAAACCCATAGGCAATGATCTTGAAGACATTTCATTAGAAAATAATCAAATAATAAACCTTAAAGAATCTAAAAGTCACCCCCTAGAAAATGTTATTGGTAATCTAAATCAAAGAACACTTAGGTCGCAAGCTCAAGAGAAAAGCAATTTCTTTTGCTTTATTTCAACAATAGAACCTAAAAATATAAATGAGGCACTAAAAGATGAAAATTAGGTAATGGTCATGCAAGAGGAACAAATCAAATTTATAACAAATGATGTTTGTGAACTGAGTCCCCAATCCCATGGGATATACCATTATAGGAACCAAATGGATATATGAGAAAATAAACTGATGAAACAGGGTCCGCAACAAGAAACAAACTAGTTGTCGCCAAGGGTTTTTATTTATAATCAACAAGAAGTAATTGATTGTGATGAAACATATCACCCAAGCTAACAAAGTGCCATAAGAAATACTTTTAGCTTATCTTGTGGCATCTAGATTTTTAAGTTATACAAATAATGTGAAGAAGTGCATCCTTAACAGAGTTATCAATGAGGAGGTTTACGTGGCACAACCTCCGGGATTCATTGAGGCTAAGTGAGTTAATTATGTGCTTGATATCATTTTGAGGTGTATGGGCATCTCATTTTGAGTGTGTTTGAGTTTGGTGTTAAGTATTCCATTCGTTCACGTGTGGTGATAATGGATATGAAAGACGTGTGCATGCATTGCTACGTCAATACTTGGTTTTAAGGATTAAGCGTTTATAGGAAGTGTGTGATATGGGAAAGGAATAATGTGGTTGAAATATGGAAGTTGGTAGTAAACTTTCCATATATAGAAAGTGAATTTGGAAATGAAAAGTTATTTTTAGAAAGTAGTTTATAAGCAAAATGGTTTACCAAATTAGCTTAGGTTTTTATAAAAACTTAAGGTATTGAAGGTAATTAATTAACTAATAAAAGATAAAAAAATATTTTTTTATACATGAATAGTAAATACGAATTTTAGAAAAAAAAGGAAATAAAAGCCTAATTAAACTAGGACTCTAATTAGGAATTATCTAGGATTATTCTAGGGGCTTATAAATACAAAAAATAAAATCCCAAACCCCCCTATTGCTTAGTTCGCCGATCCCAAGAGAAAAAGAAGGAGAAGAATTTAGGGTTTTGATTTTTGTGAAGGAAACAAGCTCTAAGGTATGTTTAGTTTTTCTTAATTAGTTTAATCATTGATTTAATTCATGTAACAAGAGTTATGGTGGATCTAGGGTTTCATAATATTCTGTAAATTAAAGTTTATAATCTAATTAGGGTTCTTAGTAATCAATTAGATGCGAGTTGGTGAAATCGTTAGGGTTTAGATCGCGTTAGAACTTGATTTAGGTTTGAGCAGAATTTAGGGCTGTGTTGTTTTGTGAATATCTAGAGGTTAGAAGCATGAATTGATGTGATTCCGGTACCTATGATGTAGCTCAGAGAGTCTAGTTTCCAGAACATCCGGCCTCGAAAGTTTTTAAGGTCGGGAAGTCATTCAAATGTTGATTACAAGAAAGGTTGTCAAAGCAGTAAAGATTTAGGTCAGATTACGAGGTGTAAACCCCCACTTAAAATTTAAATTAGGATTAGCCAACCTACAGGAGTTTAGTTCTATGTATCTATTAAAAATCCCCCAAATGAGAGCTTCTGATTTGGAGTCTAAGTATGGTTTTTAGGTCTAAACTTTTTAGTGTTCGTTTAGTGTTCGTTCAGATCTGAAAATGAGTAGTTAAAAGTTTGATTTTATTTGGGGCACTTAAGAGGGGAAATAAATTAGTGGAAAAATCCTGGAGATAATAAACTCATGATATTGAACCTGTCATTTTTGGTAAAATTTATAAAGGTCAGTAGGTGTGGTTTAGAAAATAGTAAAGTGACACTAAAATTCTGTGTTTTCGGGTAAATTGTTGAACACTGAAAAAGTTATTGTTATGACACTTTGTGTCTATACTTTGCTTATTTATTGCATGTAGAATTCTCTTTATAGACGCCATTGTGTTGTGATGATATCCATGATGTTACGCCTCGCGTTTCCGCCTTGGCGGGGGGAGTCATATGGGTGTGATTAAGTTTTGACATGTAATCTAGGGTTTTAGAGTAAAGTTAACGGTTAATGCTTGTTTTGGAATAACGTTGTAAAATGGTCGTTAAATGGATAATGTACTAGGTAAAAATTGATATTAGGATATATTATTGGGACATTATTAGGATGTTCTACATGATATAAACAGAGATATAGGTTGGTATTGGTAGGTTAACTTGAGTCGTTTACTTTTGTTAGTGTGAAACTACGTTACATTATGGAATAAAGCAAAAAAATTTTTCTCGTATAAAAGGTGATATAATAGAGGTTATTTACAGTGAATTAATTTAATAGATGGATATTTCATTGATGAAAATTACAGGTTGTTACAAAAGTTTACACACCCAAAACAGAAACCTCACACAAATTTTGAGAAAACATGCATTTTTGGAAAATCTGGGAAATGACAGTAGGCGGCCCCCTTAATTCATAAAGGGCGGCCCCTTAATTTTAAGGGGACCGACCCCTAATTAAGGGGACCGGCCTAGTAGATCACGGGTAAAACAGTTTTTTTCATCCCTTTTTGACAAAATACCCCATAGACTTAGCTACTATTTCCCTAAATTCACAAACATTTCTTGGATTTGATCTTTTTAATGTTTTTAATTCTTGTAATTTAAAACCTTTCCTCACTATAAATACATTCCATCAACATCATCATCACCAATCATCTCACCAATGGACATTCCTAACAAACTAATCCAACCATCTCAAGGTGGCGTTAGCCAAATTGAGTGTGAAACCATTTGGAGGGAAGAAACTAAAACCTTGTAACTCATTCCAAAGGCCCACATCACCACAAGTTGTCTCACATCCTCCATTTCCCATCTCACCCATCAATTCACATGTTACTCACACTCAAGCTCCACCTCAAAGTGACAACCAAACTCCTTACATTAAGGACACTCCCACAACACCACAAGTTATCTCACATCCTCCGTTTCCCATCTCACCCATCAATTCACATGTTACTCACACTCAAGCTCCACCTCAAAGTGACAGCCAAACTCAACATACACCACCTCTATCTCCAAGTAGAGAAAGCATAGTTGATGACATTAATCAACTACAAGACCTATCAAACCTCTTAGCCATGCATCTCTCTCAACAACAAAACAACATTCCCTCATCACCTTACTCTCCAAACCTACCACACACCCTCAACATTAACCAAGTTGAAACCCATGTTGGGTATTGCCCTTGTTGCATCTTCACCCAAAAACAATTCCATGCTTTAAGTGAGGATATTAATTTGATTGAATTCCTCTTCACTCGACCACATCCACCACCTAAAGTTCAAAGAGATTACCCTTCTACAACCGCCTCCGCTCCAAACTCTCCATCAACAACCAACTAATCTCGTAATATGCCTACAAATAATCGTCAAACCCTTTTGAGTCGCAAGCAAGTCAAAAATCCTTCTATGGCTATTTAGGATTTTTTTTCATGATGTATTAATATGCTTCTAAAGCATATTTGTTTTTCTTTTTATGTATGCTTGTGTGTAGTTCACACACATTTCCACTTCCCATTACCAAAACCAACTCAATCTTTCATCTTGAACCATCTAAGTAAACAAATCACCCCAATCAAACATTACACATACTAACATCAAGGAACTCTTTCACATCACCTTAGATGTTTCACATCCTCTAATTCCCATTATCACCCATTAATCCACATGAAACTACACTCAAATTTCCACCGCAATGATTGCAATCACCCACTCTACACAACCAAACACAAAACACATCATCTCTATCTCCAAGTAGAGAATAAGCCTAGTTGATGACATCAAATCAAATATAAGATCCTATCAAAACTCTTAGCAATGCAATCTCTCTCAATCAAACAAAACAACATACCACATCACCTACTCTCCAAAAACCTACCATACACCCTCAACATTGTCCAAGTTGAAACTCATAGAGGGTATTGCCATGTTGCATCTACAACCAAAAATCAATTCATTGCGTTGAGTAGCTGAGTATCAATTGATTGAATATCTTCTCACTGACAACATCATCACTCAAGTTCAAGGACTATCCTTCCACAACCACCTCTGCTCTACACCCTCCATCAACAACCATCTTATCTCTTAACTGCCTACAAACTATTCGTCAAAAAACCTTTTGTGTCTGCAACGCAACGTACCAATCTCTTCTACTGGTATTTAGGATTTTTTTATGATGCATTAATATGCTTCTAAAGCATACTTGTCTTCTTATTTCTTTGTATTCTTGTGCGTTGTTTACACACATTGCCTCAAATCAATGACTAATCCCTTGTTTGATGTTTGCTTGTAATTGCCATATTTTTTTAATTGACTACTGCTAGAAATATTTTGATTGTTCTAACTCGTTTTTTGTAAGCAAGATAACCATAGATTAATTACTTGGTGCGCTCGAACGAGGGGGAGCACCACATCAAGGAGGGGCATTTGTATCCGTCCGATTTTAATAGAATTACCAATTCTCGTCGATGCTTTTGATTCTACAAAAAGGGGGAGAAATGCCATAAAACTCACTAAATACTTGTTTAAAAATAAGACGAAAACGTGCGAAAACGTAAGAAATCGTGCGAGAACATAAGAAAACGTGCGAGAACGTCTAAAAAAGAACGAAAACGCTCGAAAACGTGCGAAAGCGGACGAAAACGTATGAAAACGTACAAAAACGTATAAGAACGTAAAAAACGTACAAAAAACGTAAAAAAGGTAAAAACGTAAAAAAACATAAAAAATGTCAAAAAGATTAATTAATTGCTATTTGGGCAAGATTTTCCAACTCTACAAATAATGAGGGAGTGGTTAGTGTGAGTTTTAGTAAATTTACACTTTTGGTCCCTCCATGTTTTTTTTAATCTTAAATCTTGTCTTTTTAATCTAATGAAATGAATGGTCTAGATTTGTCCTTTGGTATGTAGGGAGAAACTAGTATGCAAAATAACTCACCTCATCTATATAAAGGAATGTTTAACAACAATCAAACTAATTAATTATATTTGGAAACTATTGAAACAACCTAACCTAAATCATATAATAGCCACACACACCAAACAATCACATTGTGGCACCCCGAAAGAAAATTTTGATCCCTCTTTTCGTTAAGTAAAAATTTTGTACTACAGGTTTGCAAATTTACCGTTAATCTCAATAAGAAGTCATTCTATGATCGTCATGCATTACTCCTGGTCACGAAAAGTTTAATTAGCACACGAATATCACCATTATTGCTCTTGTGTCTAAGAGGATATTTTAGAACTTGTAGCGATGAAACAATATTTATTTTTACAATTGTCAAACGAAGTCATTTACTTAGATTATTTTCATGAAACCATCTACGTTCAATAACCATGCAAACCTTTAAGAGAATTCAAAAGAAATATACACTTAAGAATGCATATAAACCAATATCAGATATATGCACATGCATATATATAAAACCAACTCATAATAATGGCAAGACATCCATTATCACAAATCCTTACACACTACCTTACCCACTTTCTTATTTTGAAAACACCTATCACATGATGCGTCTCAAAACAATCTAAAACAATTCAAAATGGAAAAGATGAAAATAGTAGAAATTCTTTAATAGTATTAGGAAAGGAAAATATTGACAAAATAGTATTAGAGAACTACACTATGACTCAAAAGTAGTATAGGGCCATTCCACGTGCAATATTTCAGTAACTAAGCCAACGATTTAAGTATAAATGATGAACCATGCATGAGCAAATCTATCACAACTAAAATCTAAAAACAAGAAATAAGCACAATACGGTTTGAGTTTAGGATTTTCATTGGATTCAAGAGTCTAGAGGCGCCGAGTTTAAAAAAAAGAAGTAACCAAGTGTGGTTCAAACTGTCTCATTACCGCTGCCTTCGCCGTCTAGCAAACTAGGACCTCGGTAAGTTGCACTCGTAACTCAACAATTATCATTATTACGTCATTTTCTTATAGTCTAACGTATGTCATGATCGAAACACGCCTAGCATTGACAAACTAGACAAGGGCCTCAGTTCAGACGACAAGTACACGACATGCATGGTGAAACCCATGTACGATCCTTGTGTACGTGTGCATGCCGAGCTCTTGTAGGGATGTTTATGAAAAATGGAGTCGTAGGCGACGTCCTAAAATGAACTAGTATAAAACACATCCTTTAAGAAATGAACAACGAACCAGGGGGTTTTGCAAATGATTTAAATGTGTGCGTTGAAAACCAAATGTTGGCTAACCAGGGACTAACAAACACTAGGGTTACGCAAGAATTGTTATAGAACTCCTTATGCGGTGACCTCGACATGTATCATGGACACGACCATGTAAACCAAGATGAACCATAATGAGTCTTTGGTCATTGTTGGTGCATCACAAACTCTGTGAAAGCGAGCACACCGTGCTCGTTGGTTCATACTAATACCCCGTCATACTTGACAAGTAGGTACTAGCTGAGACGCACCCCAATGCATGCTGACAACCATAACTGGTTGCTGCCATGTCATGGTTGTTGCGATGCAAAGAGACGTGGCCATAGCAGCCACTGTTGGGCCTGCTCAGGCGCACCTATTTTCCTTATGTCGCAACATTTAAAGACCTAGTAAGCCAAGTATTCAAGTCGGGCACCATGAGGGTTTAATGGAAGCATTAGATATGCATATTTTGAGTGAATTAAGAAGAGAAAGAAACCACAATAGTGGTGATAAACCCACTATTGGGACGCATGGCAGAAAAACAGAAAATGAAAGAGTGTAGGCCATGTGGGTTTTTGTTTTTATATATAATGCATGTGATACTTCCTACCTCTTACATATAATTCACTTTATTTTAGACATACAAGAGTATAAATACTTGCATGTTTCAGGCTCTTGAGTTGGCCCAGCCGAACCCAAATGGTTTGGTAAACTCCTTAAGGAGCCAAAAATTATTTCGATAAGTAGGAAATCTAAAATGACATTTTTCGATGACTTAGAATTGATAACAACGAAACTGAGTTTTTAAACGGGTAAAGGAATGTAGCGCGGTCTATAAAATTTATTTAACGCTAAAGATATTTTTGAACTTATTCGGGTTTTAAACGTAATTATTATAAGAGTCAAAGCGAAAAATTTAAAATATAAAAGGTTAGCATTCGATAAATACTATTTTGGAAAGTTAAGGGATTAAAAGAACTAATGAGAAGATTTAATGGTTGAATGTGTAAATTACTTAACCTTGAAAGCAGAGGGACTAAACTTGCTATTTTTAAAACTCAAGAGTATTAAATGTAAATAAATAAGTTTTTTTTTAAATTATTTAAACGAGTCGAACGGACTGTGATGTATAACTCTACAAATTTGTTGACGACAATAAATAGACGTGATAAGGTCATATATAGACTTAGTGACTTACAACTAATACTTGTATTTTGTTTTTCCTAAGATGTAAATCGCATGATTGTAGCAAGTTATGTATAAGTGTAGAGTCGTGTATATTTACCAAGAGCCAACGGTTTAATAAACAATTTTAAAATGTAAAACGATAAACGACAAGTGTCCTTGGCGACCCACTTGCATGAACCACTTCATACATTAAGTATTTTTAGAATGTAAACTCAAACTTTGTCATAATTACTTAGGTGTTTGACTGAGTCACTATTTGACGCACATTGATCCATTATCAATTCCAGACGATTAACCGACAAGGTGAGTTTTCATAGCCCCTACTTTACTGTTTTAAATCATCTTTTGGGGTGAGAACATTGCTTATTTTTAACAGTTGAACACAAGTACATTCACTGATTTACTATTGGGTCTAAGTCCCTATTCAACCCAACTTGCTATGTTGCCCAATTTATCATGAACCGTCAATTGCTTGACCAATTAGACTGGTTAAGCGAGCGCGAATGTTATGGATAGATCTATCGGGATTGACATCCCTGTTTGTCTTGGACTGACATTAGTCAAGCAAACACAGTTTCATTTGAGTCAGTTACGGATGTTGTGGGTTGTATGTAAACTTGTTAACGCTTCGTGTTCCATGACCTTAGACAACAGTAAATACTTTCATAGTGATAATAGATTACAATAGTGTCATGCTATGGTATAAATCTTGGGTTCATCACTATATGTAAACAACAAACCTATTAACCCACCACCTTTATGTTACACATAGCAATGATTTTCTCAGGTTTGGGGGGAATCTATATTACAGAAATATAAGGAGTCTGCATTGGTATATTCCGCATGTAAGGACTATCACTCGTACAATCCTTTTTACGCCATGAAAGTCACAAACCCCACATCTATATCTTCCGCTGCAAGTGAATGTGGGGGTGTACAGATTGGGTATCAGTGCTCTGGTTATCAGAAAATTAAGGTTGCATTAGAAACTCTAAAGACTATACCTGGCTCGTTTGTAGTACATATCAAACATAGAGCATACGCACGATCTGATACTATTATTTCCTAGTATAACAACTGCTTGCACGAATATCAATAAATAACTAAACTAAGCCACTTGTCTGTTCATGAAAGGCATATTCACTAAGCACACATTAACATCCCAACTTGGGGTGTGACAGATTGGTATCAGAGCCCTTGGTTATAGAGAACTAGGTTGCATTAGTAACTCTAGACTATAACTGGCTCTTAAGGACATATCAGAATAGCATACGTATTATCTATTACTATTTTCTTTCTAAGTTAACAACTTCTTGGCACGATATCATTAAATGACTAAACTACCACTTGTCCGTCATGGAAAACATGTTTCATTAGACTACACATTTTCATTCACCATCTTAGAATAACATATCTTGTGGATTACGCATTTGTATCATCCTAGTGGAAGGAAACTACCATGACCCTCACCAGATAATTAACCTTATAACAAATATTACGTTACGAAGAGTCATTTACATAATGTTATGGATCTCATCAGAAATTACATCCTTATTATCTCATTTTATGAGAGTTATCTACATAAGCACTTCATGGTACCTTGCTGATCACTCACTTATTTCTTCACTACGCAAGGATTCCTTATAGCGACCCTTGTGAAATATATATTTATATTACTATCTACTATGTCGGTGTACACTTAAAAGTATTTCAAGGTATATAAAAATCTACTAAAAATCATGCATCGTGTGAATACACCAATAATTGACGAATGTCACATCGTTGGGAAACTTGGCCCACAAATTCATAATGGGAAGAAATTAAAACACGCTCGATAAAAGTAAAAGAAAATAGTCGCAAATAACAGTCGAGCCTATAGAAAGAAACTGATGACATGAGGGTTTACATTAGCTCCTAAGCCCAAAATAATATAAACCCTACGGATATGCATCTATTGTCCGGAGTCCTATCACACTTTTCAGTCATCAGTCTTGGTCTTAAAATAAGGATACGACTGATAACTGTGAATAATCTTCCCAAAAGAACGAGAAACATACCAATGCTTGAATCCAACACTCCTAGACATACCCCCTAGAAATCCCTGCACTATTACAGGATGCATAATCAATCAAAGCATACAATACATCCCTTCTCTCCAAAAATAGACGACGCCCATAAGTTAATCTTTACCCAAATACGAAAAATAAGAAGTAGAAATTCCATTCTATCGTATGCAGGGCGTAACCAAGAGATGTCTCAATCACTTTCCAGCAACGTGCCTGATAACTCCCCAGAACAGGAAGCCGCCACGGAACACTCCATTCCAAGACGACTTGACTCGCCAACCTCTCAGACAGCCCAATTACCTGGACTAGAATTAACTTTGACCCCTGCTACAGGTTGTGAACACTCCCAAGAAATAAATAACCTCAGTGTTCCTGCACTAATATCACAAGCGCCCGGGCCATCTCGAAAGAGAAGTAGATCACCATCATCGCCATTCTTCCCAGATGCCATTACCTTCTCCGACGGTAAACCAGCATCCGAGACATCAGAACTCAACCCAGAAGATGTGACGGCCAGACTAGAGGACCTGGAAGTAGAAATTGACACTCTTCATTCAGACACCGAAGACAAAGAGCTTCTGATCTCTGAATTGCAGGATTCTCTCGCAGCTGCCGAGAATGAGATCGCAATGTTGCAGATAAGGGTAGCTGATGCCGAGGACAGACGCACTGAGGATCATGATCAGATTCAGAAAATTTTAGCCCGCCTAGGCCTATAAGCAAAACAGCCAGACTCGCTATAACAATGTATCCCGGCTTGCTAAGAAACATCTAGGCAGAGAAATTAATAAAGACTTGTACCTTACTTTCATGAAATAATAAATTCTGCCCTAAAAAGTTTCTGAGTACATTTACCCAGTATAAGAAGAACCTTGTGTTTGATAATATTTAGAATCAAATGAC
>BQNB010041560.1:0-35075 GCA_026074375.1 Tanacetum coccineum
TCAGTACTAACTATAACTAACAGACTTAACTTTAATACTAACAGTATTAAGTCTGTTTACAATATTTTCCTAACAAAACGGAATCTGTGTAACTCTGACATTTTTACTAAATTGAATGTGACATTTTATAAAACGTCTCTTTTGAGGTCGTTTTCCATGACTTGTGTTTTGTGCCCTGAAGTAGCACCCCAATGTTACCATTCCGCTGCGTTGTCCTGAATTTTGGGGGTGTTACATCAAAGGCTTTCCAAATTCGTAACCCAACCTTAGCTTGTAGATCTTCTTGTGGTCCCGTGTTTGGGTTTGGTTATAGTAGACCCGAATGTAAAAGAGGGTAGACGAGTGTGGCTTATCTTGGAGAGGGTTTAAGAGTCTTGGAAATGTATCAAGTGAGCTTATGAGTGTGTATTTATAGACAAATAACTAGTTACTCATTTCCTAGTCTTACACAAACCAAACCGTGCCCTCCTAAGTGTGGTTTGTAGTTTTTAGTTAGTTGCACCTTGTATTAGCTAAACCACTAAGTACAAGTTTTAATTAGAGGATTTTGGTACAAGATTTGTTAAGATACATGAAATCTTATGGCTTGTGTGTTCTCTTCCCTTGTTAACCGTGGCTAGGAAAGTCAAGGGCAAGAAATGGGTATTAACCATTGGGTAATTAGTCATTAGGAGACCATAGGTACTTGTCTTAATTAAACACAAGATGTACATGTACATTTAAGAGGTACTAAGAAGATTTCAAGGGATTTGGATGTGGTTTCCTTGTTAGCCGGCCCCTAGTGACCTTTGTACACAAAATTTATTTAATTTTTTTTGTTAAGGTTTTAAAAGTGGGTATTGGTTTGAGTCTAGGTAAGTCTAGGTATTTCCGGGTTGTGTCCAAATGTATTTTATCGCGACACATAACCCTTTTACGTGGCCAATAAAAATAAAATACGCAAAGTACATAATTATCTTCTTAATAATTATTTCTTACTTGGTTGGTGTAAACCTTAATTTATTTGATGACCGTTTACATTCATTGATTATTTTTAGTCTACGCGATTTACCTTAAAAGTAAATATTAAAAGTAAACGCGTATCGGACTAAAATAAATTGTGATCATTAATAGAGTCGTACCATGACATGAAAATGAGAAATGTTACAGACTACATATCAGGACTGTAGACTAGTATATCATCAAAAAACACCAAAGTAAACTTCCTCAAAAATGGCTTGAACACTTGATTCATCAAAGACTGAAAAGTTAAAGAAGCATTAGTCAAACCAAATGGCATTACAAGGAACTCATAATGGCCTTGACGAGTCTGAAATGCAGTCTTAGCATTGCCATCAGGGTACATTCTAATTTGGTGATAGCCAGACCTCAAATCTAACTTAGAAAATACCTTAGAACCACACAACTCATCTATCAATTCTTCAATCAAAGGAATATGGAACTTATCCTTTATTGTATGCTTATTTAGCTGCATGTAATCCACACACATTCTTTAACTACCATCTTTCTTTTTAACCATGACAATAGGAGAGGAAAAATGACTTTGATTGTACTTGATTACACCAACATCTAGCAACTTTTGAACCATACTTTCAATATCATTCTTTTGAGTAGCAAGGTATCTATAAGGCCTAATGTTGATTGTGGGAAACCCTTCTTTCAATGAAATTCTGTGATCATGACTTCTGACTGGTGGGAGTTCTTTGGGTATAACAAACACATCATTATAATCTGGTAGCAATGTCTGCAAACCTTTAGGTGCATCATTTGTTGTTGTAGCAGATACCATGTTAAGCACTGATACAGGATACACACACAAAACCATATAGGATAATTGAGCTTATACTCCCATACTTTCTCCAACTGCTTACCTTGTAACCATTGGACTACACCTTTTTGACTACATCTAGGGTTAATCATTCTTCCATTATATTAAAAGCTCATTCTCAAATCTCTAAAATTACAAGTGATACTACCCAATGTAGACAGACATTGGATACCTAATACCATTTCACATCCCCCTAATGGCAAAATCATCATGTCTGCCACAAATTCTTCACCCTGTAAACTCTACTTCATTCTACACATATTGATACTTACCATATTATTACCATTTGCCACAGTTACTTGCAAAGGGTAAGTACTCTTCAATTGACAACCTAACTTCTTAGCAGTTTTAGAATCAAGGAAATTATGAGTACTACTAGTCTATTAGTATATGTATTTCATGTTTTCCTACATAACCAACGACTCTCATAGTTTGAAAAGTATTTCTACCAGTAAGGGCATTAAGAGAAATGTGTGGTACACTATCTTCCTCCTGAACAACATTAATCACATCAGACAATTCACAATCAGTTTGCTGCTTCCCACACTATGTTCTCCTCATCATTATCAACAACAACTTCCAAAGAAAACATCTAACTAGGACACTTATGGCCAGGTGCATATTTTTAATCATAGTAAAAACAAAGATTCTTAGCCTTTTTTTCTTCCAATTCCTTTTGAGTCAACTGTTTCCTAATTGGCGCAGTATTAGGATTTGCAGTCCTTTTTCTCCAATTGGAATTTGAAGTAGGCAAACTAACAGGTTTAGGACTGTTTGGATAAGTAGAATTATACCCATTAAATCTTGAATTAGGCAATAAATGCATCTTGTTCTTACTTTTCATAGCATTCAAATTGGCTTCTTGCAATTTAGCCAATCCATACAACTCAACTAATAATCTTGGCTTAAACATCATAACTGTTACTTCCACATCATTTTGCAAGCCAACCAAAAAGAAACTTATTGATTGTTCTTCACTCAATTCTACTTTACACAACAACTTATCATACTCATCAATGTATTCTTGCACAGATTTAACAAGTTTAATCTTTTTGATTTCAGCTAAAGGGTCATCATAAGCTAAGCCAAATCTTTGCAAAATTGCTTGCTTGTATGCCCCCAAGGCACATTATCCCCCATAAGTCTCACAAACTGTTTGTGCCACATTAGTGTTATGTCATACAAGTGAATTGAAATCAGATTTACCTTTTGATCTTCGGCAACACCATCAACTTTGAAGAACTACTCACACTTAAACAACCATCCCCTAACATATTCTCTCCTAAATCTTGAAAACTCAATCTTAGTGACTTTACTAGTACTGCATATTATTCAACCCCCTTTGATTATCACTTTGCTGCCTAGCCCCATTTTGACCAACTGTAGAGGTTGAAGCCACATTTCTCATTTCTTCCCTTATTTTCTCCATTTATTCTCTTATCAAAACAGTAATGGTATTCCTTAAGGAATCATTGTTCTCGGTATTCACAATAGTTGATTGTCTTGTTTGACTCACCATTGTTCTATCTTGATCAATAAAACAGAATTATAACATAATCAAGAAAAAATGTAACTAACTTTCAAGAACTTGTAACTAACTGACAAAGAAAAATTGTTTTAGATTGGGAAATGGAAATAAGAAAGAGTTTATGACGTATTTGAGATTGGGCGCGAAAATGAAAATATGAAAATTGATGATGGATTATGATGGTTATAACACAACACAATCTTGTTGCCAATATCGAGCTTTGATACCAATGATAAGCTCAGAATCAGACCTCAAAAGAGATAAGATTTATTAATCTAGACAATAGGCAATTCTATAGAAGAAGAAAGAATCACAAATTACAAAGATTAGTACAAATGATTTGTTATGGATTGATGTATTTGGGTTTAGAGATACAAAGAGAATTTAGTTACAAAAGCATGAGTAAAATGAATCAGGGATAGTGAATTTATACAAAGATGATGGTAGTTATTTTGGGCGGAAAAAAACTGTTATGTTTGCTCTTGAACTCATTTGACTTTCTTCTTTGACTATCTGTGACTTTCCAAATTGAACTGTATCAAAAGATTTATGCATAATGAAGATAAGTTAATAAAACAAAAAAAGTTCATAAATTAATATGAGTAACACAATTATAAACTTTTAAAAAGATTTACCAGATGCTCTTAAACAAACCATACATTAAAAAAGTGAGTATATCACACAAAACTACTAATTGAGGTAAAAAACACATTATATTTTCACAAATGCATAATTTAGACGTAGCAATAAAAAAAGGACGCTCTTATTATATAAATATATAGAGTTAAGTACATTTTTGGTCCTTGTGGTTTGTAACAGATTTCACTTTTGGTCCAAAATTCAAAAAAGGTTTGCTTTTGGTCCGAATTTCAAGTTTCGTTTCACTTTTGGTCCGAATTTCAAGTTTTGTTTCAAAAAAGTTTCACTTTTGGTCCGAATTTTCACAGTTGGAAATAGACCGAATGAACCAAAAGTGAAACGAAACTTGAAATTCGAACCAAAAGTGAACCTTTTTTGAATTTTGGACCAAAAGTGAAATCTGTACAAACCACAAGGACAAAAAATGTACTTAACTCAAATATATATAAACACCAGTGCACAGTACCACACATTAACCTAATAAAAAAATTCACAAACCACTGTTATGTTCGATAGTACCGAGGTGGAGAAAACATTTTTTAAAACCCAATTTTCAAAACGCACCATCAACTTTAACCTATTTACGACTTTTCTATAAAACAAACTTTATTTGTCAATTACGGAGCGCATATCTATCGATTCATTCGAAAAAAAATGTCGCTGTAAAGATCGTCGAATTGCGAACAAAACGAGCCAAATATTGCAATAGTTCTGTCATACGTACGATTTAATAAAAACTGTTGAAGTTTAATATATATTTTAAAATGTTTACGGAAATAGTCTTTAGAGTTATCGATTCGTTGCAAGGTGAGTCCCAATGACTGAAAAATAGTACTTAATGTTATTGATCCGTTTCAAAAATAGTTCCGCGCGCTCCGCAACAACAGCGAAAAACTCCATGACATTTTCACAACATCGGTGGCCGCCATTCTTACAAAAGTAATTTTTTTTTCCGATAACTTCACATTTATTATCTCCACATCACATCTCTCCATAAATTAAACAAAAAAAAGGAAAAAAAAACATTTGATTTCATCTCAATCAATCAGACACCAATGGATTCATCATCATCTTCACCTGTAAATTGGGAAGCCCTAGACTCTTTAGTAATCGAATTCGCTAAATCAGAAAACCTAATCGAGGAGGACACGTCATCACCATCATCACCTACGTCATCACCTTCATCCTCATCGTACCAGCATCGTCTCCTAATCCTTCAAATCAGACGGTTGTTACAGTCCGGTTGTATTGATGACGTCATTGATCTGTTACGGCATCATGCTCCGTCTGTGTTGGATGATCACCGTCTCTTATTTAGGTTACAAAAACAGGTATAACTGATTGGATTAATTGATTAATTTGTTTATTTTGAGGAATTAATTAATTAATTTGTGTTTAGAAATTTATCGAGTTGTTGCGGAAAGGAAGCGAAGAGGATCGGAATGCCGCGATTGATTGTTTGAGGACTGCGCTTGCTCCCAGTGCTCTTGATGCTTATCCTGTATGATTTTTTATATTTATTTTATGCTAGGTAGTTTTGTTATATGATTGACTATAGGTAGTATATACGTGTGTTAGGAGCGGTGAGCGTTGTGATTCTTAATGCTCGTTTGTCAAGCAACAAGTAGCTTTATCTGTTGTTTTTCTCTGGAATGCTCATTTTCCAAATCTCCATGAAGTACTCCCTCCGTCACAAGTGCATTTATTACTGTTTTCTATTTCTTACTTTTTAGCAGAATGACAGTTTTACCCTTAGCTAATTAATTAAAGTCTTTAAAGTTTATAATATTAATTTTAAGCAAGGATAATATAGTAAACTTATCAAATATCTCTATCTATTTTTAGTGGTTGACAATTAAATTGAGACATCCCAAAAAAGAAACATGGACCATTAATTTGGGACGGAGGGAGTAGCATTTAGGAGCGTTGGGCATTTAGGAGCTGTTTTACACATTATGATTACACCTACAACTACTCCACTGCTAATGCTTACCGCTCACTCTCACTATTCTGGGAATATTATGATCCACACTATTCAAGTGCTGAGCAATATATTTTATTTCGGATGCAACCTTATTATTTATGTCTAGGGCTGTAAACTTTGAAGAGTGTGATTAGGTATTCGAGTGATGAATACTGGATTATATACGCGATGTTACTTTAAGAGGAATAGATTGTCGTTTGCTTATTGTTATGCCTAGAGCTGTAAATTAACCGACCGTTTAGGGAATCGTTTGGCAGGATGTTCATTTATTTAATATAAGAACGGACGTTAACATAAGTTTTTTTGTTCATTTACGTTTGATAATGTTCGTGTATGCACATTCGTATCTTTTTGAATATTATATGTATGTATAATAATGCTTACACAAAAACACAAACACAACTGAAAACTTAAACTAGTGTTTTGTATATCTGAAATGTTTTATACTTTTTAGCTTGTTAATGAACGAAATCGAACAAGCTTATTTTCCTAATGAACGAACGTGAACCCGAATTCTGTTTGTAGACTGCAGAACTTTACGATTTTTTGTTACCTGAGGTGTTTGTGTTTCTTACAATATGGAATATGATATTTGGAGTTCATTGAACGCTGAGTTCAAAGCCCCTTTCGGTTAGTGAGGCTCTGCACATGTTTTAACTAAGTCGAGACACACGTGAGGC
Source organism: Tanacetum coccineum (assembly GCA_026074375.1). Classification (NCBI taxonomy): domain Eukaryota; kingdom Viridiplantae; phylum Streptophyta; class Magnoliopsida; order Asterales; family Asteraceae; genus Tanacetum; species Tanacetum coccineum. Next base: position 6,660 of record BQNB010041560.1, read on the forward strand.
GTTATGTAGCATTAGTACTAAAATCTGGATCTCTGTGATGATGGAGATCTAGTAAATACTAGAGATCTAATAGCGTTGAAGATATTGCACATTCAAATAGTATATTTACAACGCAATATGTAATTTTTTGGAATGGACGATTGAGCAAAATGTGCGTAGCTAAAGGCCTCACGGATGGATTATATGACCATATAAAGCATTCAGGATAAGATATACAGAAGATAAGACAGGATTTGTAATAAAAATGAACCAAATATAAAATATGAACTAAATATCAGCAAGACTCTGATTGTGTTGATGGTTGCTCTCCTTGCATTTGATTTGTGTCCTTTTCCCCTTCAATGAAACCAATAAGTACTAGCTTTCCTATTATATAACTGACACCATGCATGTTTATTTGTATATGCCCTTCTTTTTGGTTGTGACATGATTCTGTTCTTGATTCTAAGGAAGCATATGAAGAATTCAAGCATGTTCTGCTCGCCTTTATATACAATAAAGATGATCAAAATTCTCCCGTGGTGAATGAGGTAGGAATTCTCTACATAGTTGCTATAATCTGTTTCTTACTTTCTTGTGGAAAAGCATTTTATGTTCCTGTGCACTCTGTTGTTCCATCATATGGCATGTCTTTATCGACACAGTTTTAGATTTTTTTGCTATTCCACTTGCGTAACCTTGTCATCTTGAAGTCTTGATGTGTTGCCATCTCTTGTTATATATTAACGCACATTCATCACTATAATATTCATAAAATCTTACTGGCTAATAAAATATATATGTTGATTAAGCAGTGGTCTGAGAGGAGGCTGTTCGAACTTGCCGGATTGATGGCATCTGTATTAAGAGCCCACTTACATGCATATGATCCACTTTTCTCGATGGCAATTCGATACCTAATAAGGTCTTACAACTGTTTCTATTTTTGGGTTCTTGTCAGCAATTCTGTATCTATCTCTCAGTCTCTATCAAGTGTCCGAAGTTGACTTTCTACTAATCTTGCAGCATACACAAGGGATTTTGCTTTCGCCAAGGGATTTCTTCACCAATAACAGACCTTACTGAAAGGTTGCTTCTTGAGGAGCGTGATCTCCCTGCCACTCCACAAGAGGGTTTGTTTGAAGCACCTCCATTTGACGAGGTACTGTTTATATTCTAGCTTGTTTGGATTTCAGCAGAATTACTAACATTTTAGGTTAAGGTGTGAATCTTGAGTATATATCATCATTTTCTGTTCGGCCTGTGAAGCTCATAGTTTAAGTTTATTGGTCTTTTCTGAGATTAGGTGGACATACAAGCCCTTGCACATGCTGTTGAGCTAACAAGACAAGGGGCAGTTGATAGCTTAAAATTTGCAAAGGGTGATCTATTTCAAGCATTCCAAGTAAGCTTACATTATAATCACACACTTTAATTTTTTAGTAAGCAAGAAGAATGACATCCTTCAGCTCGTGAATCATGTATTTGATTGATGTAATTTGTGTGATTTTTTATATCGTTGGCAACATTGACTGTCTACTCTAATTTTTGCTTGGTCATTGACTTTAACTGTTACGAAGACGGCATATTTTACATTAAACCAGGTACTAGTTTTACAATGCGAGACAGGAAAAAATTCATGCTCTAAATTTGTGTTCTGAATACTTTTTCTAACATGTATACTTATATCACTTGCCATTAGCAAAAAAATCATTGCAAAATCAATGCTTTTTGTATGGATTTATAAGTTCCTGCTGGCATTCATTTATCATGCACTTTCTCTTTCAATTCCTTGCTTCAGTTAATGCTTTGTTGTTGATCGATTATATTTTTGATTAAAGCTTCAGCTTTGGTCTAAGTTTATCTTAAGACTCTTTACTGATATGCCCTGATATGTGGCCTATATATTTTCTCATGCCTCATCATTTCCGTTCAATTTGCCATGTTTGTTCATCCAATTGCTATACCTTTTATCAGGTCCATCTTTTGTGCCTCCCATTCATTTTTTTTTGCTTCCTTTTCTAATTTATGTCTGTTACAGAATGAAGTGTGTCGGATGAGATTGGACGTCACCATGCTCGATGAACTTGTTCATGAGTACTGCGTCTATAGGGGCATTGTCAACTCTGGCGCTTCAAACTCTTCTTGTGAGTTATAGCTGATCACAGTATAGACTCTTTCCTGATTCCCTGCTTTTAGGGAACATGATCAAAATAGCCAAAATATACGTGGGTTGACAAAATAGCCAAAAAATTTGCGTTTATACCAATATAACCATCAATTCTATAAGTATATACTAATTACATTCTTTATTGGAATTCTTTCGGGAATTTTTTGACTTCTTTCGCAAAATATGACTTTTGATGCTGTGTTGATTTGTTTTTGTTGCATTTTTCGAGTATTTTGAAGGGAAAAAGGTTCCACAAAAAATGAAGTTTAGTCTTAAACAAATATTGCGGAATTATTAGCAATGTTGGTATCAAACACAATCCGCAACCTCCATCCGTCATTAATGAGCTCAATTCTTTATTCCTATTCACTAGTACAATGAGTGCTACAACTAGCAGCCCCTTACTAGTAAAGGAAAAGGCTTATTTTTTGGAAATTCTGTCAAAACCCATACATTTTTGGGTTATTTTGATCGTTTTCCAATGTTAGCTACTGTATTAAGTATTAACACTTCTTTTGTCATCATTGCTTCAGTCCAAGGAATGGTGGTAGTTCACGAACCATCAGAGTCGAACCAAACAGAACCAGAATCTACTGTATCGGCAGATTTTTCTCTTGATGGATCCAGTAAGCTTGTTGATACAGACATGGATTCACCTGATGCTGAAGAACGATACCCCTGCAGTAGTACAATGAGCAGCCATGAAGACTGTAGTACGAGTGGAGCCTATCGACATAAAGCTTCTAAACTTCTTCAAAGAAATCATATCCGGGGAGCTGGGGAGAGGAACAAACGTAAGAGATGGAGGGGCAGAGATGATTCATATCCACAAGACTTTAAAGCTACTAAGTTGGTAAATGCCAGTATGCCAGAGGAGCAGCAGGTATCGTATGATTTGTTCTGGAATAATTATTCTGGTGAATGGATTTTGACTCGCTTTTGTGCTGCAGGTTTCTGAAGTATCATCTGTGGTTGATGCTATTGGAAATAAAGAGGACACATATGAGATTATGTTGGCAGTTAAGGAGTTGGCAAGCAAAGGAATGGCGGCAGAGGTTGTAGAAGGAATAAATGATATGGACCCTACATTTTTTGAACAAAATCATATTCTTCTGTTCCAGCTAAAAAGGGTGAGTGAAATATATTTAGGGGGAGGTGATCAAACTAGCCAAAATATATATGGGTATGAACTTTTGATGGAATAACATAAAAAGATCGTGTTTGTATCAAAATAATCATCAATTCTCTAGACAACAAGAACGAACTCAAGTGTTCTTGCTTTCCTTTTTTTTTTGCTGACTAAGCTTTGTATCACTTGTTTTGAATATTATGACTTATTTTAACTTCTGCATTGTTCGGGTAATTGAAGGGAAAAAAGTCTCGCAAAAGAAAAGGTTGTATCTCCCAAAAAACTGTGTAATTGATGGCTATTTTGGTATAAACACAATTTATTTTCTTTCTATTTTGGTTAAATCTACTCGAGCTACCCAATTGTAGTAAGTAAATCGAAAGAGAATAACTCAAATAGCCTGATATAAGACTCTGATGGCTAAGGATAATAAGTAGAATGCTGTTTCAACGCTGTGGGTCTATCAATTTTGGTGCCACAAAGGCACAAACTGACTTTTGACCTTTCATGTGGTCCCAGATTGAATTTTTGAAGCTGGTCAATTGTGGTGATCTTTCTCGTGCACTTAAGGTTGCTTGTTCCCACTTGGGGCCTTTAGCAACAAGAGATCCAGCTCTTTTGAAGCCCTTAAAAGAGACCTTGTTTGCCTTGCTTACACCTAATGAGAAATTTTCTGGGGAAAGCTTGCCCTTTCATGCTCTTTCAACGTCACTCCAGGTCAGTATATTTTTTTCTTGTTATTGTGATGGTCAAAATGACACTCTTGTTATTGCTTTCCTTTTTCTATATAGATAGGACCCAAACAATTTTGTTTTCAAACTTGATAACATAAAAACGTAAAAAAGGTCGGTTGCTGTTAATAGGCACCCGTATCCCAAAGTCCCAATGGTATACTTTCTAGCGAACCGACTCATCTTTCCATACTTGATAGACTGAGAGAGAACTCTATCTTGGTGATCAAATCAAACATAGGAATCTTGTTAAACCTAATCCCTAGTTATTTTATCACCCAATATTATAGGATGTCAAACCAATTTTCTTTCCGCCTAATTCATCTAAAGTATTTATACCAGCAACTACCACCTGTATTGAACACACATGCGATTATTAACCTCACTATTTTAGTAAATTATGATGACACTAGATTACAAGTAGGGGTTACTAATCTCCTGTTGATAAATGGCAAGATGTTTGCATCATAGTCAACTGACCCGCGTTTTACGTTTTGGATTGCGCTTACCAGAACGTGGTATCAATAGATTCTGGATTGCAATCTGGATCGCTAATTTAAGCGTCCCGAAGCCATGTAGTTCGACGTACCAAAATCATACGGATCAGCGTACAACAACTATGGTTCGGAAATTTAGAAAATTTGGTACAACGATTTATGTTCGCTTGGTTTTTTGGGCAAATTTTTGAAAGACATGCTAGTGTATCAATTTTGTTCAAAGAATCAACTGGATGATTGCATTCTTTGTTGTATATTAATGGCATTGGTTGTGAGTGTATCATTTTGTTGTATATTAATATGGTACATCGTCCTAAAATTGGGTACATCATAGCAAATTATATGGTACATCGAACCGGAGTGATCCAAAATGAGCCTCTCCCCCCACCCCACAAGTTTTAGGGACCTAGCAAACCGCGATCCCGTGCTGAAGCGAACAGCGTTCTACGCGACTATGGTTGTCCAAAAGTGTTATCTTCTTATGGAGCACAAATGAACAATTAAGCCATCGAAATCTACTAACCAGCATCATCTATAAGTATTTAAGACTTGCATAAACTAACAAATCCCACAACACAAACCAAAATGATGAAACAAGGTTCTTACCTTCTATGTGCTTAAACCGTTGATAATATGGTGACAATATTTCAGTATATTGATCACCTTGTTGTTCCAAACAACTTTCATATAATAAGTCCTCCAATTTGCGCCTTAAATTTTTTCCATTTCCCTCTCTACTAACCGCTAGGTAGAAGATAAGTGGAGGAAAATGTTTGTTAAAGCCAAATTTCTTGTAGAAGTTCCAATCTCTTTATATTTTATGTATCTTTTTGTAACTTTGTTCAATTGACAGTTAAGATCCGAGATATGATGTTAAGCTATTATTCAATCTTGATTTAAAAAGGGCACTGAGTGCGTACTGAGGCGATAGTTATTGTGCCAGTTACTCTAGGCGTAGCGAACTGCATGAGATGCAGAGAGTTGTGCGCCACGAGGCGCATTATTTTTTGACGCCTTGTGTATAAGTTGACGCTTAGTGTATTAGGTGCATGCTCTTGTGTTTCTCTAGTTCTCTATTTAATTGGCTAATAACCCTTATAAGTTAAAACATAGAAGATTATTCAAATACATGATTTGTAGGTACAAAGTACAAAGATATAATTTAGTTTTTGGAAAATTTTTATAGCTAAAATTTAAGTCTGAGACACCAATGACACTGATACAACAAAGGTGTATGTTGTATCTTTTTGCTTAGTTTTTACAACTTTTCATAGCGAAAAGCTAGTGCATGGTTGCACAGAAGCCCAGTTTAATATTTCTCCAACCTGAGTTGCAAATTTCCATATTTCCCCCAACATGATTAATAAGCATTGCACCTTATGCACTGAAAACTCATAAATTGGTGAAATTTGGTATTTTGCAACATATGTTGCAATTCACCCGTTTATCTTCTGTGATAGTAATGACATGAACTTTGAACCCCTCATCCGGTTACCAGTTTTAGTAGCTAATCAGGAAACATTCACCTTATCTAGCGGACCGCCGAACGTCACATTGCACTTGGGAGTATTTATAGTCCACATCAGTCAAGAGGGCATTTATCATAAAGTCATTAACTTTTTATATGCTATAAGTTAGTCACCTGTTCCGCAATATAGGTTATCTATGTTTACTCGACTTACAGATTTAAATTCACTTCTAGTTTTTAACTATGATTTACGCGAGTTACATTAGTTTTTAACATTTAATTGAAATTTGTTGTGTAAAAGCAACACGTTTATGAGCATTTTTGTGAAATTTGTGCGCCTCTGTTCATGATGAGTGTGGTGTTGCCTCAAGCCTCAGCTTCACGAAGATATTTATGCACCGAAAATCAGTATTATCAAACTCGGGTGTTGCCCTTATCAAGTTACTTAATTTCAAAATAGTATATTTTTATCATAATTCATAAATTCCCCTAGATTTCATTACTTATTTTGCCTGTAAGAATTCATTACTTGTTATGCCTTTGCTGATGCCAATGCTATATTGCTCGGTTCTAACGGTATATTAATGCAAGACAATGATGCAAAAATCGGCCTTCTACCTTGTTGATTTTTGGAAAGTCGGGAAAAAAAGTCGGCTTGGTCAAAGCCGGCCACTAATCTGTCAATAATCAGACGAGGCGGTCAGATCGTCTGAATTAGTCAACTTAAGTCAACGATATTTAAAATAGAATTAGGTCTTCTAATTAATTTGGGAATGGGTTTTTCACTTTTCACACACAATGGACCATAATCAAAGTTGGAGCGGCTTTTTGAGGTCTGGGAACACAGCAGGCATGAAATCAGCTTAGTACTTTAGTTTGATTGAAGTAGTATGTTTATGTTTAGGCATTTAAGTACTTGAATTATTATGTTTGATCGTTTGTCTTTGAATTTTGAACTATGTGAACTTTGGACTATTTGAAGTATTATGTTCATGTCATATAAATAATTTGAGATTTATATACAGAATATTCCAATCCGATTAGTCACCGATTAATCCCCCAGGCTGATTACTAGCTACAAGGGGTCGGCCACCCGACTAGCGACTAATGACTTTTGCAACTCTGATTTAATTATATATAAAAGCGTTTAATCGGGTTTTTCGTTTGGTGTGCCTTTAAAGAACGAAAGACATTGGTAAATGATCATTGAAAGGCAAATCAAACATATTCTTGTGTTGTTTTATGCTTAGACACATTATTAGATGGAGTCAGAAGTTACTAAATTCATTCCACTCCCATATATTTTATTGTGAATAGGTCGCAATAGGTAGGAGACTGGGCATCGAAGAACCTCAGCTTATGAAGATAATGAGAACTACCCTTCACACACATAACGAATGGTTTAAGCTTCAAATGTGTAAAGATCGGTTTGAGGGTCTGCTAAAGATCGATCTTTTGAAAGAAGTCAATTCTTCTCTAGCTGATAATCTTTCCAAATCGAGTGGTGATATATCTAATCGTTCCTCTTCTCAAGGCACTGCAACTTCGAGTAGCAGAATGCCGGAAGATGGCAGCAGTCCTGCTCAAGTCTCATCCACTGCAGATGTTGCATCTGATGAAACTGCAATACTCAAAGTTATGGTGAGTCCTAACCACTTCATCACAAATTGCAAAATATTTCTTGATTTGGGTCCGCAAAAGACCTTGTATGGTTAGGAGGGTGTTTGGCATCGAGTATTTTGAGTGCTTAATGGTTTTATTGGAAAAGCACTTTTGATGTGTTCGGATTGCTAAGTGCTTATTGGATTATGTTAGATGGAATAAGCACTTTTTAACAAGCATATAGGTTGGTGCTTAGGGCTTCCCCAAAGTTACCAAATTTGGTGTATAAAAAAGTATCTTTACAGACATTATTGCACCAAATTTGGTTCAACTCCAAATGTGTACCCCAAATGTTGTAATCATCTTTTTTCACATAAATTAATCAAAAAATACATGTTAGTTTCTTCACAGTATAAGTTGTTTTATTTCTATAAAATCAATATCAAATTATTTTATTTCAAATATAAAAATAACATTTACAGAATTTGTTTGAGTTTAACGATACAGATTGAATAATAAAATATATTTTTATTATTATGTCAATATTGGACATTCGGACTCAGTTTGAAGGTGGTGTTGGCGGGAGCTTTATAATAGTATATAATGATAAAAATTAAGCTTGAATGTATATTTTGGTTAGGTAACAAAATGGTTAATATAAGATTTTGAAACATAGATGTAAAGAAATGGTACACTTCATACAAATTTGGTTTGCTGTTTGAAGATAATTTTTCGCTCTATAACACCAAATTTCAAGCTTAAAAAATGCGATTTCAAACACCACCTAAATGGAGCCAACTCTTGTGCTGTTTCTTATTTTGATTGGTTTTGTGCAGGAGTTTCTTGCTTTGCCCAGGGCTGATGCTATACATCTCCTAGCTCAGTACAATGGAGATGCCGAGACTGTGATCCAGCAGATATTTGCCTAGTATGCATGCACGTGCGCTGTACATTATACTCTGTCATCCAATTTCATGGAATTCCATGTTTTTGATATTTTTATTTAATACATTATTTCATTCATTTGTGCCATACAAATATTTTCGCTAAACCTGTGGATATGTATTTTAACCCATAGAGAAATACTCTGCTTGGTTCACATGAATGAATAATCACTTTAGGGTGAATGTGAATTGGAATAAGCTACTTGTTTTTGGTTTTTTCTTCATGCACATCACCATTTGGATAGCTTAACGAATGATTTAATAAAAATGATGTGGATACTGGGCTCAGTGGTCTGAGAAAAGATTTGTTCATGTTAAGAATAGTGAGTGGTCTCGGGATTGGAAATTTAAGGGCCAAATCTTGCTATATTGACTAAACGGTGGTGGCATGTCCACTATGAACTTAATCCTCCATTCACGACTTCAAATTAAGGTCGCATTGATGGGGCCTCGATTAATACCTGTAGACTGCCAAATAGCCCCCCCTTGGAATGTCGTTGCAGGACTCAAAAGGTTGGTGATGGTATGTGAAATGCTTCTGAGAGGCTGTTTGGGTTAGTCTACAGGCTAAATTTCCACGACTTTATGCCCTTGAGTCCCGTAAGATATGGTTTTAGTACATGGCCACGGCACAGAGTTGTCAGATGGGGGCCTGATGAACAACATCATAATGTTGTTACCTTCCTCAAAGACTTCTGGTCATACGGTATCGACATAGCCCTTCACCGTTTCATCAATGAGATCTTAACTCGCTAATTCCATTCTTTTTACTAAGGGTGCAAAAATTAGATTGGACGATGCAATATCCACCCAAGCACTCCCCATTTTGCAGCCATTTTTGCGTGGTACCGAGGTTGCTGCTTTTGCGCACCTGTCCCTAATGATATCACTAGATACCGCTTGTAATCCATAGGCGGAATTTCGAAGTAGTCCGGATTTTCCTTCGTAACTTGCCTTGTCACTTCACTTATTGCAACCAAACACTGTCAATTGAGACACAAAAGTTAATTTGCACTTGGTAATTGTGCAATCTCCACAACTGTGACAACGGATTATATATGATGCATTAATAGTTGCAACTAATCTGATGTGAGGTACACTTCAAAAATGAATAATCATAAAGAATTACATACTCCATATTTTATCACCACAATAAATATATGATTTCCACAAAAAGATTTCTACATGGTTTTAAAACATGCGTTAAATTCTATAGATTTGTTCGAAACTTCAAACGCAAACAATTATGTATACATGGAGTATATAAAAAAAATTACGCAGATAGATCATCCACAATGGAAGTTTTAAGAAAAGCTTTATAAATCATGACATTTTGTTCAGTGAGTTTTTGTTTCATGCTTATGTGAAATGAAAATGTTGAAAAACTTGAACCTTTACAGTTAAATGCATTTGTGTTATATGAGATAGTTATAAAGTTTTTAGAACTTCAATATGAGTTTATAAAAAAAAAGCTTCATAAATTAATAATTTATTTTGACATGACATACTTCTAAAACTTTTTAAAAAGTTTATAATTGTGGTGCATGAATCAAATAAGTTGTATCTCATTAATTCATTGTATTAATTATCCTTTAATAAAGATTGGTACTTTTTTCCTTCATGCACCAAAAAGTTACTATCCTTCCATGGCAAGTCAAAATCGATACACAATAATTGTAGACCATTAGTTCCCGGATTGTTAGCAGCAATGCCACCATCAATAAGGTTAAACTCTCGATCGCTGTTAGTACAAAATGTGTTATGGGCCGAAAAGATGGATATGGATGGTTATTGGGCCGGGCCAATGGATGAGATCTTGTACTAAACCAAGTGATGAAATTGATTTCCTGCACAATCAATGGTAAACCGTTAGTCTTACCGTGGGGACGGACCCCACGATTAGACTCCGGCGTGAGAGTAAGTATACATGTTTGTCAGAGAATGTCAGAGTATGTCTGTAAGATGAGATTAGGGAATTATACATTGTGGGGTGTCAGAGTACCCCTTTTTATAGGTTAGCCAAATATTATGTTTTCCTAATATTTCGCTTGTTTTTGTTAGTGGGCCGAAGTGGGACCCTTGTCAGGCAAGGATCCGCTTATAATCGTGACTTGCGGACATGGGCTTGCCTAACGGACTTTCGCTAACCTGCAGAAGTGTCCTCTGAAAGCCTTTCGTCCGTCTTGCTGCTTTCCGGGCCGTAACCAGTTTGACATGGGCTTAGTTTTGGTCCATTGTGCCTTTTGATTGTTTTATTGGGCTTGGGCCCTTGCATGACTTATGTAGTCCAGTCCCAAAGGCCTGTTATACATATTATACGTCATCAAGTCCCCCAGTCTAGTATGTCTAGTGCGTGCGACTTTGTTGCGCGCGGTAGGTATTACTAGACTCAGGTTCCGGTGCTCTCCCTTTCATTGCGTTCTCCACGACTGCTTGTTTCTCCGCGACTGCTTGTTTCTCCGCGACGTCTCGTTGCCCTCGTTAGGTGGGGTGTGGGCAACGTGGCCTCTTCGTGGCGTTTCATATTCTGACCGATTTGACTGTTTGGTCTACTTGCTCAACTGTCATCACTATTCTTACTTCTAATCCTAGCCGTTGACTTTGGAGGTCATGGCCACGTGTAAACATCTGGGAGTACTTTGAATTTACTATACCGAGAGTATAAATACTCAATTTGTTTTTCACTGTGTCTTTTCCACTTCTTCCTTTGTTTCGCCATTGTTGATATTTTTTGAGCTTTTTAGCCTGTTTATCTGCGCTTCACCATTTGAAGAATTTCAAGTTTCCAAGTTAAGTTTCTACATTTTTTTCTTCCATCATGAGTGCCATTACAGATATTAGGTGTGTTCTTACCCAGAAAGCACTTGACGCTTTTTGCGATAAGTTTCATATCCCAGAAGAGGTGCATCCCGTTTTGCCTAACCAGAATGATACGATGCATGAGAGACCTGCTGGGAAAATTGGATTGTACACTAGATTTTTTGACTATGCCAACTTTAGGTTGCCTTTGTCCACCTTCCTTGTTGACGTGCTTAGGCATTTTCGTATCAATATATCCCAACTCTTTGTGATTGGGGCAGCCAAGGTTTCCCATTTTGAAATCCTATGCCGTGTTTATGGGATCATACCAACTGTTGGGTTATTCTGATGCTTTTATGTAAATTCTAAAAAGAGTGAATGTATGTCATTTAGTAAGCGTTCCGATAATGCTCCCGTATGTTGTACGAAACCCCTTGATTCCCTTAAAAATTAGAACAATCACTTCTTCTGGGTGGATGACTTTGCTTGCCCTGCTTCTTTTTCGTGGCATACTGCCAAGCATGTGACTAGGGATCCTGATCCAGTAGCGGCTGATTTTAATGCACAAGACTACGCCACTCTTGTTGCCCATCCCTCTCCGTTCCAGAAGTTTTCAGAAGCATTCCTGTGCTTGGTTGGACTGAGCCGCCATTACACTTTGGATGAGGAAACTTATCCCCGGTTTTTACACAAGAACAGAGAGGGTGGGTGCCTTCTGTTACATATGTGTTATGTGTTTTACCACTTGTTGTTTTGTTTTTGACTGTGTGTTTGTTTTGTGTAGAAATGGATATCTTTGCTTTCATCCATACCCCGGATCCTACCAAAGTAAGAGTTGTTGAGCCAGAACGGAATGAAGATGAGCCACGGTTGCTGGATACTACCGTTGGTCGCACTGTTTCGCTGCTTCCAGTTGCTCCTGATCGTGCTGAAAGCGAGCTGGAAGCAAGTGTTGAGAGAATTTTTGATGAGGGTGGTAGTGGCAACCAAGCAGAGCAAGGGGATTCTGTAAGAGGGGGCAAGATGCTAACATCTAGCCGGTTGTTGAAGCTGTGGATACTATTGTGGCTCCTGTGCAGCCGAGACGTCAAGGGAAAAGAAAGTCCATAATTATGGATACAGGTGGGGCTTCCCATCCTCCCAAAAAGCTGAGGGAGGATCATGGAACCCCGAGTGGGACCTCTATAGGTGGGTAAGTCCCGGTATGCGATCAAGAGGTTGCTTGCTAGAGCAGTGTTGAATGCAGAAGTCAGAGTTACGGCCATACCTACTTTACCTTTTGTGACAACTTCCGTATCTTCTACGCCGGAGCGTAAGGGTGGATATCATACTGACTTCGTGGCTGAACCCAACCTTCGTACTAATGGTGCTTCACAAAGGTTTGTTATTTCTTCAGCCTCCTCTCACCATTCTGGTCCTACTATTGCGGAGGCTGAAGTTGATTCTCTTGTCAGGTCCTCCGCTCCTGTAATGACAACTGTTACTACCGTTACCTCAACGGTAGATCTTGCCTTGGTTGCTAAAGAGAAACCTGTTAAACCCTCTCTGTTTTCCGCTGATTCTTCTTCAGCTGGTGGAACCGATCCAAACACTGGTGTCTTTTCGGATCTTACTGGCAGTGACTTTCTTGTTGGTGCTATCCGCACCATTGTCAACCCTGATACTGATCTTCAAAAATTTTACGTTCCTTAATGGAGCGTGACTAATGGGTCTTGTCTTGATGACGGTCGCATCTATCGCGAGATGGTTGATGAGTTTGCTCCTCCTAAGTTTTTTGCGTCTGTTCGTGGAATGGAACATGACCAGCTATTTACTGAGTTTAATGTTGGAGCTGCTCACCAAATGTCTTTAAGTGCCGAGGTGAGAATGCGTGCTGAGTACAATGTCAAGGAAAAAAGGAGATTGAAGTCTGTTGTTCAGAGGCAGGGTGAATTGCTAAAGGTCAGAGAAGAAGAGATTGAAAATTTTAAAGCGCAACTGTCATTGAGGGAGGCGAAAGCTGCGGAAGCCATTCGCCTCCGTGCCGAAGCTTCTAATTTTGAGACTGTGGAAAAGTCCCGTCGGGATGAGGTAAACGCTTTGAAGGAGCGTAACGCCATCCTTGAAAAGGAGCGGAATGCTCTGGATGTGAAGGTGACAGATCTTGAAGCTTTAGTGGTGGGCAAGGAACGTGATCTGACTGATTTGAATACCCAACTTACTTCTGTCAAATCTCAAAATGATAAACTTGTGGATCGGGTATGCACTTTAATACTTAGGTTTTTTCTCTTTTTTTTAATCTTTTTATCTATATATTTTCGCATAATTGTAGGTTCATGAGATAGAGATATATTCTGCTGGACTCCAAGAGAAAATCACGGTGTATGATAATTGTATGGAGAAACTGGAGAAATTTCAAGATGACCGGATGAAGGTTGTTAATGACAAGTTAGCAAAGTTGGATGCAGATCTTGCAGAGATGGCTTTTCACTTGAAGGAAAGATTCTATCCGCATCTTTTGAACACCATATCCGACTGGAGGTGGCTTCTAACCCATGGCCTAAAGCTTTTCCTTGTCAAATGTCTGAATTCATCCGAGTATCTTACGGCTTTGGGGGCTGCTATTAGCCGTACTATTGAGAAGGGGATGCAGAGTGGTCTTGCGGCCGGCATTGATCATGGTAGGGAAGGCAGGAGTTTGGCAGATGTTGCTGCTTACAACCCGGATGCGGAAGCAGATTTTAACTCCACCCTTCAAAAGTTTCATGAGGTGGACTTCCCCTTGCTCGCTAAACTAAAATCTTGCAAGGATGCGAGCATGAAGGACATCATGAATGTGCTTCGCCTAGAAGGTGATCTTGCTGACGCTCCTGGAATGAATGATTTGCAACCTGACATTGAGCAGTTGAAGGTTCCTATCTATAGATCCGAAGATCAGGTGGTGCTTGGTGAAACTTCTTTGTCATTTGCTCTTAGTGTTTCACATTCTCGTGTGGAACGTATCAGGGAAAACATTGCAGCACAACGGTCAGCCCTTGTTGGTGTTTGGACCCCTTTGTCGAAACCCATATCTGTTACAAGTTTGATGGGTGAGGCAAGCACGCCCGGTGTGGTGCCAACGGCTTCTGTGACTACAACTGCCCTATCTACTACTTTTGCTTCTGCTAGCTCCATTCCTTCCATTTCTACATATGATTATGAGATTGTAGGTGTAGATGGTCAAGAAGGTACGGGTACGGATGGTCAAGCTGCTGCTGATGGGAATGTTGCCCCTTTTCCCAATGTTGATGATGTGGAACTAAATATCCCTCAGTGACTCTTCTATTTGTTTATAATACTTTCTAAGATATTTTTCCGTGACCGTGTGTGGTCTCTTTGTTACGGTCTTTTGTACGTGGATAATTTCTATAACTGTTTTTATCCGTTATATACCGCGGTCGCTTGCGGCCTTTTTGGTGCGGTAAAATGTACTTATACAATTTTAATATTGTAATGCTTAATATGGTTCCGCTATCGTTTGAATACCGTGATGATAGTCTTACTTGAATATTTGTGGGTTATTCTCCCAATACTAGGTTTGTAATACCTCTTATGTATATTTGAGTGAATTATTAGGTTACTCATCCTTTTGTTATACGGAATAACGTTTATTGGGTATTGCCCTATTGCGTGCGCGTCTTAATCACATAAAAAATAACTTTGCAAAGTAAAGAACAAAAAAATTAAAGTAAAATTTGTGAAGGTAGCTAGGCTTCACTTTCATTAAAATTTTAAAAGACATTACAATGTATAAATAAGATAGATTGAAATTCATTACCCCCACTACAGAGTCCGCATGGGTGAGTTGCTTACATTTTGTGGATGTTTCTTGAGGTTACTGACATTTCAAGTCCGCGGGAGTTGCTTTCCATCACGATCTCTTAAATTGTATGCGCCCTTTCCAAGTGCTTTTGTGACTTCGTATGGTCCTTCCCATTTGGAGCCTAGCTTCCATGTGTCTTCTGCACGGCTTGCATCGTTGTTACGGTACACAAGGTCTCCCAACTTGAAACTTGTACTTCGAACTCTGGAGTTATAGTATTTTTCCATTTTTGCTTTACTCTTTGCCTCACGTATTGCTGCTTGCTCTCTCCTTTCTTCCAAGAGGTCGAGGTTGATTTCCAAAGCTTCATTGTTTTGTACGAGGTCTACTTCCGCTGTTCTTAGTGTGGGCATGCTGATTTCCATTGGGATGACCGCTTTCATTCCGTATTTTAATGAGAATGAAGTGTCTCCATTGCTAGATTTTATCATGGTGCGGTGTGCCCAAAGAACATGAGAGAGCTCTTCCATCCAATTCCCGCTCCTTGCGTTTAGCCTTGCTTTTATTCCCTCTCCTAGACTGCGATTTGCTCTTTCTACCAGGACATTTGTTTGCGGATGTTTAACAGAAGCAAAGTGTTGGCGGATACATAGTTTCTCGCACCAGTCTTTGAATGGATTATCCTGGAATTATTTTCCATTATCCGATATGATCTCTCCTAGGAGTCCAAATCTACAAACAATGTTTTCCCACATAAATTTTTTGATTTGATTGCCAGTGATGGTTGCTACTGGTTTTGCTTCAATCCACTTTGTGAAGTAGTCGATAGCTACTATTAAGAATTTGACTTTTCTAGGTCCTTCCGGAAAAGGTCTGGCTATGTCAATTCCCCATTTGTAGAACGGCCATGGAGATGTAATTGGAGTTAGCTTTTGTTGCGGATTCCTTGGAACAGGTTTATGAACTTGACAGTCTTGGCATGCTCTTATTAGTGACCTTGCGTCCTTATGCATGGTAGGCCAATAATAACCAATCCTTAAGGCTTTGGCCACGACGAATCGTGTGCCTGCATGCATGCTACAAGATCCTTCGTGTATATCTCTCAGGACATAGTTTGCTTGAAGAGGTCCTACGAACCGTAACCATGGTCCAAGGAAAGATTTCTTGTAGAGAGTCCCATTAATTACGGCAAATCGTTGTGACTTACGTCTTACTGCTCTTGCTTTTTTCACATCCGCTGACAGGGTTTCCTCCGTGAGGTATTTGAAAATAGGGGTCATCCATGTATCTCCTTCTTCTTCTACCACTTCCAGTATTTCCACTTCACCTATTGATTTTTCTTTTAGTTCTTCGACCAACACTTGCTTACTTAAGTGCGCAAAGCTTGTGGATGCTATTTTGCTTAGTGCGTCCGCTTTTCTGTTTTCACTTCTAGGGACTTGTCTGATTGAGAAAGCTTTGAAGCTGCTGGTAAGTGTTCGTACCTTTTCTAGGTATCGAATCATGTCAACTTCTTTTGCAACGTACGTTCCGTTCACTTGGTTGGCCACCAGTCATGAATCAACATTTGCCTAAAGATTTTTAACACCCATTTGTTCCGCTATCCTCAGTCTGACAATCAAAGCTTCGTACTCTGCTTTGTTGTTTGTGGCGTCAGGCTTGAATCTTAGGGCATAAGTGAACTCCATCCTTTCTGGGTTTGTGAGTATCAGTCCTGCTTTGAAACCATCTGTGCAGGAGGATCCGTCCGTAAACAAAATCCATGGTTCGGGGAGTTCTTCTTCCACTTCCATCAGAGTATCCGGAGAGTCCTCTTCTGGTCGTTCGACTATGAAGTCTGCTAATATCTGCCCTTTAACTAATACTCTAGGTCTGTAATGTATTGCATATTCTCCCAATTCGATGCTCCATTTCTATAGTCTTCCTGTTATTTTTGGTCTTGATAACACCTGCTGTATCCGTTGATCCGTGATTACTATGATTGGATGTGCTTGAAAGTATATCTTTAGGCACTTACTAGCATGTACCAAGGCCAGCACTAACTTTTCCATTGATGTATAGTTTATTTCCGGACCTCTTAATGCCCTACTGACAAAGTAGATGGGCATTTGTTTAGCTTCTCTTTCCGTCATCAGGACCGCACTTACCGTTTCTTTGGCTGCCACCAAATAGACGATAAGTTCCTCATTTTCCATTGGTGCGGTTAACATGGGAAGCTCCGCTATTAGCTGCTTCATTTGCTTGAACGCCTCTTCCGCTTTCGTGGTCCAATGAAAATCACTTTTCTTCGTGCATTTTTTAAAGTTTTAAAGAACGGTAAAGATTTCTCTGCTGATTTGGCTAAGAACCTGTTCAGGCTTGCGAGCTTTCCGTTTAACTTTTATACGTCTTTCAAGCATTTTAGGGATGGAAGACTTAAGACAGCGTCTACCTTGTCTGGACATACTTTCAGCCCCTTGGTGTTGACTTTGTATCCTAAGAAGATCCCTTCTTCTACCCCAAAGGTACACTTTTTAGGATTCAACTTCATGTTAATTTCCCTTAGAGTTTTAAACGTCTCTTCTATGTCTCTGACTATCTCATCTTTAGTGCGGCTTTTGATGACAAGGTCGTCCACATATACTTTGAGATTTCTTCCAATCTGTTTGTGGAACGCTTTATCCACCAGACGCTGGTAAGTTGCCCCAACATTTCTCTGACCGAAAGGCATCTTTGTATAGCAGATATTTCTTTGCTCGTAATGAACGCTGTTTTTTCTTCATCTTCTTTTGCCATTTGTATTTGGTGATAGCCTTTGTACGCGTCTAAGAAGCATTTAAAAGGGAATCCGCACAAGGATTCCACCTTCTAGTCTATTTCTGGTAGCGGATAACCATCTTTTGGGCATGCTTTGTTTAAATCATTGAAATCTACGCACATCCTCCAACTGTCATCATGCCTTTTTACCATCACCAAGTTAGACAACCAGTCATGGTAGTGTACTTCCTTCATGATTCCTACCTCCACAAGTTTCCCAACTTCTTCCTGTATTGCCTGTTTTCTATCGGATGCTTGTCATATTTTCTTATGTCTAACTGGAGAGCATCCCTCCCGCATGTTTAAGCGGTGTTTCACAACGTGTCTTGGGACGCCGGTCATATCTGCAGGCTTCCAGGCAAAAAATGTCCAAGTTACGCTGGAGTAGACCACACAACTTGTTGCGACCTTCCTCGGTCAGAGTAGAGCCAATCATTACTGTTTGTTTCGGATATTATGGATTTATTGCCACCTTGACTCTTTCTTCTACTATTGGTTTGGTATCCAGGAGGGTCTCTTTTGGTCCGGAGACCAACTCACATTCCAGTGGGACCAACTTGCTGCTTTTTAGGGTAATTACTCCTCATTCTACCGGGAGCTTCATCATTTTCTGCTTGCATTATCTGACTCCTGGACTTCCAATAATTCCGTTGTACAGAGATGGTGACCTTACAACCACGAAATTCATCCAAGCCGAAGCGAAGTGTTCTTCGTCTCCAATCCTTACCAGTAGTTGTATTTTCCCTATTGGCCATATTATCTGACCACTAAATCTAATCAAAGGATTGGTAGCTGGCACCAATTGGTTCTTGATTTCTGGACGGATTCGGTTGAAACATTGTTCATACAGTATTTCTGAGGCTGATCCGCCATCCACGTACATGCGGTGTATGCAATGACCTCCTATTTGTGCCTCGATGATCATTAGACCTTCTGTTCTTTCATCTTTATCTAGAGGTGGGAAAGGGATTTTTATGTTAGGAGAGAAACTTTATGTTTTATTTGTCTAGCCACTCTTTTCCAAGGTTGGACCATTAGGATGGCTAATGCTTTGTCCTTCCCGGAGGTTTCTCCTTTCTTTGCCGCCTTGGGCTATTCCTTTCCACTTTTCTGTTTGAGCTCCTTTATTAAGTGCGAAAGCTTTCCTGCCTTGAGCATTTCTTTTATTAGTTTCTTTAGGTGCATACACTCATCCGTGTTATGCCCTACTTCACCATGAAACTCACAAATTTTGGTGTGATTCCGCTTCTCGACCGGAGTCGTCATTGGTGGCGGAGCTTTGAATTTCCCTTTTTCTAAATTGAAAATTCCTTTGGGAGTTTTTGTGAGGAGCGTGAATCGATCTTGCTTCCTTTTTGGCCTCTGTTGGTTCCGAAATCCTCCTTTCTTGAAATTTTGCTTCTGGTTACCCTCTTTTTGTTTCTATGGTGGAAACGATTTCTTCCGCTCGTGATTCGAGACTGCCACTTCCACCCTTGAGGAAGGATGTGGTCACTCTCATCATCTCATCAACTATTTTTAGGATTTTGTCATGGAGTCGTTTGATGAGTTCAGGGTTTGTGATTCCATGCACGGATCCAAAGATTCTCATGCACTCTGGTGCTCCCTTGACATCCCTGCTTTCTAGTTTATACCTTTTCACAAAGTCTTCCGTAGACTCTCCATCCCGTTGTTTAATGTTATGGATCTCTATAGGATATTTAATGCATTTCTTCTGCTAAAGGTAGTTTTCCAAGAACGCTTTCTTTAGATCATCATAGCTATCTATTGATTCAGCCGGAAGGTCATTGAACCATACTCTCGCGTTTCCTGTCAGCGTGGAGTTAAACATGTGACACCGGGTTGGCATGGCCCACCTTTCGGTTTTTGCGGCTGCCTGAAAGATTTTTAAGTGATCCTCTGGATCTTTACTTCCGTCATATGTCTTAATGTGGCTGGGCATTCTTGTTTTTGGGAAATCAAAGTAGCAGATTCTAGGTGTAAAAGGATCTATTTCCTCACACACCCATGGCTGAGACAAGTCGTCCTCCTCCCTATTTGATTTCTTCCTCTTGGATCTTGACTTCCAATGTCCGCCTCCATTGTCCTCACTTTCTGAGAGCGCCTCTATATATCTCGAGTAGGAGCACTGGTTGTGACTGTCTGAGTGTGCGGACACACTCTTTCCTCTGCTTCCAAACCTTTTGAACAATCCTCCTTCTTTCTCTCTTCACCTTGGCGATCTCGACCGGTTGCGTTTTAATCTTAAAAATACACTAGGGCTGGGTCTTGGGCTACGGGAGTGCCTAGATATGTCCCTTCCCTCATGTTATTTGGCACTCATCGTCCTTGACTCGGAATATCATGATGTTCTGGATCATCCTTCGAAGTTAAATCGGGCTTTCATTTCTTTTAGTTTTTTGTTTCTTTCTTTCTCTTTGATAAACTTCTCGGTTGTGATTGGCAGCAATTGGTTGTAGTTCTTGTCACAATGCTCCAGGAGGGCTGCGTCGGACGCGAGTCCACCTTGATCTTGTGGAGTTGGTTCTTTTCCTCTCCCTACCGTATTTTGCACGACAAACGCGGGCTGGCTAGGAGCGGGTTGTTCATGATTGCTCATGGTGAGTATTTTCGTAGAACGCATTTATATTCGGGTCCCATGGATGGCGCCAACTTGTTAGTACAAAATGTGTTACGGGTCGAAAAGATGGATCTGGATGGTTATTGGTCCGGGCCAATAGATGAGATCTTGTACTAAACCAAGTGATGAAATTGATTTCCTGCACAATCAAAGGTAAACCGTTAGTCTTACCGTGGGGACGGACCCTACGATTAGACTCCGACGTGAAAGTAAGTATACATGTTTGTCAGAGAATGTCAGAGTATGTGTGTGTAAGATGAGTGTTAGCCTTAATTATATTAAGTCAAACAAGAATGTTATCGGTCTTAGAAAGTCAAACAAGGTTTTGTATTGTAATAGGCTAGTCGGGTTCAACGGGCTTGGATTGTAATCTAATATTGTCCGTGTTTCGGGCTCAAACGTGACTTGCAGACGTAGCTTGCCTAGCTGACTTTCGCTATCCTGCGAAGTTCCTTGAATCCTTTCGTCCGTCTGCTGCCTTCCGGGCCGTACCAGTTTGGCCAGGGATTAGTTTTGGTCCATTGTGCCTTCTGATTGTTTTATTGGGCTTGGGCCCATGCATGATTTGTAGTCCAGGCCTAAAGGCATATACATATTGTACGTCATCAATTGCCATTCTAAAAATAATGAGCCAAAAGGTAAGTTAGAGCCGCTGATGTACCCAAGCAAATGTCTGACAATTGAGCGTCCTTGCTAGGTTCGTTTGGCACCTTCAAACGGACATAACTTATTCATCTTAACATTAACTGACAATTGGATTTTGATCGAAAGCCTTTTATTTATTAACCGCCCATTTTAAAATTTGAAGTATATATAGAACACACACATGAAATGAGCTAAAGATAACAGATTGCATAGTATTTATATCGAAACTAGGAACAACAATGTTGGTCAATGTCTGATTTGAGCCTTGGTGGTTTTTTTCCTTAAAAATAAAAAAAAAGGGGGAAATTCGTTACAGGTTTTTGAGATACTTCCCATCGTACTGTGGTCCTATAAACGCCTTAAACACCTTTATAAACTTCGCAAACGGCCCTCTAAAATTGCACCAAAACACCAAAAAGTAAAAACTCGTATAGTTAGTATTGCACCAAAATCCTATGGAGCAGAAGCTATATTTTGAGTATACGAGCTGAATACGTTGATTAAAAAGACAAAAAAGATTATATAAAGCTATCAAACTAACTCATATTTTGAAGGTTGGAATATTTGTGTGTGTATTCCATTAATCAATGATACCAATATATATGGTACAAGACAACTAATCAAGACAAGATAAGTACAAGAATATACACTTAAGGCAACTAGTCAATGACAACATAATTGAAAATTAGACAGCTAATGATGGATATATGGATGAGAATGGGACAATTCATGATTGACTAGATAATGTCAATCAACTAACATACACGGGTTAACACTCCTCCGCAGTTAGAGCGGGAGGACTCCGGACGCTCAAACTGGATCTAAACTCTTCAAACAAAGCGGAAGGTAAGCTTTTGGTGAAGATATTCGCAAACTGATAACGTGAAGGAACATGGAGAACTCGAACCTGACCAGCAACAAATAAATCATGAGCAAAATGAATATCAATCTTAATATGTTTTGTATGATGATGCTGAACCGGATTAGACGACAAATACTAACATTGTCACAGTAGACCAGGGTAGCAGAGGACAGTGGAGTATGTAACTTACGTAATAGATTCCTTAACCAACAAGTTTCAGCAACAGCATTGGCAACACCATGATACTCTGCTTCGGCACTGGACCGAGAAAGCGTTGAATGACGCTTAGCGGACCAAGAGAGTAAATTGTTGCCAAGAAATACACAATACCCTGAAGTCGATCTCCGAGTGGTGGGACAACTAGCCCAATCCGCATAAAAATAGGCAACCAAATCTGTGGTAGATGAAGAAAATAACTGCAAACCATAATTCAGAGTACCCTGAACATTCCGCAAAATCCTCTTAAGAGCAGAGAGATGAGGCTCTCGAGGATCATGCATATATAGACAAACCTGCTAAACTACATAAGAAATATCCGGTCTAGTAAAAGTGAGATACCGGAGAGAACCTGCAAGACTTCGATACAAAGTTGGATCAGATATCTGATCACCATCAACACCCAATTTAGACTCAGTATCAACAGGAGTCCGACTAGGATTACAAGAAACCATATGTGCTTTCTCCACAATTCAATAAACATATTTCTTTGAGATAAAAATAAACCTGAGGAATCACGCGTGACAGAGATACCCAGAAAATAATTAAGAGGACCCAAATCTGTCATAGCAAAATTCCTGATGCAAAGAGCCAATAATCCGCTGCAATAAACCCTCAGAAGAAGCAGTGAGAACAATATCATCCACATATAATAACAAATAAGCAGTATCAATCCCCTGTCTGTAGATAAATAAAGATGAGTCACAACGACTATGAGAAAACCCAGCCCGAGTAATATAAGATGCAAACCGCTGAAACCAAGCCTGATAGGCTTGCTTGAGCCCATAAAGAGACCGCTGCAATAAACATACATAGTCAGGATGAACAGAATCCCAAAAGCCATGAGGCTGATACATATAAACAGTCTTAGAAAGATCCCCATGTAGAAAAGCATTCTTGACATCAAGCTGATGAATCGGCCAATGTCGAGAAGTAGCTAAACTCAGAACAGTCCGAATAGTACCTGGTTTAACAACCGGACTAAATGTCTCATCCACATCAACTCCTTCCAACTGTGTACTACCATTTGCCACAAGACGATCCTTGTAGCTACTGAGTGTGCCATCAGCCAAATACTTGTGGCGAAAAAGCCACATACAACGCACAATATTGGTATCCGTGGTCTAGGTACTAAAGTCCAAGTTTTGTTTTTAATAAGCGTAGTATATTCATCACACATATCATTTAGCCAGTTTGGATCATTGAACGCATCACGATAAGATTTTAGTAAAGGAGAGATCGAAGACACGTGTAAATTAAGACGCTCAGTGGGACAGTTAGTCCCGACACGAAAACGTGTAACCATGAGGTGAACCGAGTCAGGGTTTGGGTTAACCGGGGGATTTTGGATAATAGCGGATGCATGTTGGTCTAAAACTATTGTGGCTTGGTGTGGAACAGCCGTAGGTGAGAATTGAAGTTGAACTGGTGTATGTTGGGCCATGGGAGATGGTTGTTGGACTGGTGAATGGATTTTGGCTTAAGATGGGGAAGCAGGTGTTGATGGGGCCGCGGTAGGGGACTGTTGGGCTGCGGGTTCGATTGAATGTTATTGGTATGGTAATGGGCCACTTTGTCTAATAGTTGGTATGGTAAGGGTAGGATTTGGAACAGTAGGGTGTAGATTAAAGGTATCTTCTAAAAAGGTATAAGCGGAAGCGGATTTGGGTATGCTAGAGCCATAGGGAAACACAGTTTCGTCAAAAGTGACATGACGTGAAATAATTATTTTGTTGGTGTTTAGGTCAAGGCAACGATACCCTTTATGAGAAGAGGCATATCCCAAAAAAATAGAAGGTGTTGCACGTGGTTCAAGTTTGTTAGATGGATAAAGGTGAATGTAACATAAACATCCAAAAATGCGTAAAAGGGTATAGTTGGGATCTTTGCCATATAAACGAGTGTAGGGAATGTCATTAGCAATAAAAGTTAAAGACAGGATATTTAGTAATTGTGTGGCCATATTACGAGCTTCGACCCAAAAAGTTGGTGGAAGGTTTGCTTGGAAAAGGAGAGTGCGAATGAGGTTATTAATTGTACGAACCATTCGTTCAGACTTCCCATTCCGTTGAGAGGTTTAGGGACATGAAAAGCGAAATTGAATTCCATTTTGGGCAAAAAGGGTATGTAGGCAACGATTGTCGAATTCACCATCATGATTTCATTGGAATGACTTGATTTCACACTTAAATTGAGTGCGAACATAATTACCAAATAACACGAATTTGGACATAACATCAGATTTATTAACCAAAGGATAAACCTAAACAAACTGAGAATAATGATCTAAAAACAAGACATAATATTTAAAACCTAAAAGACTCGGAATGGGTGAAGTCCACACATCCGAATGAATAATATCAAAACAAGAACTAATCACAGTACTAGAGCTAACAAACAGAAGCCTCACATGTTTGCCAAGCTGACAAGCATGACACAGAACGGGAGGCTTCTCTTTATTATATGAAATAAAATTAGAAGAAACAAGACGACGCAGCACTTCACCCCCTGGGTGTCCAAGGCGTTGATGCCACGTATGTTGACTAACAAGGAAAGCATGAGGGATAGGAGATGGAGCTGTGACTGGGTAAAGATCCCTAGTGCTGTCACATAGGAGAAGCACCCGACGCGTCAGGAAATCCTTAACAGAAAAACCAAACGCATCGAATTCGATAGTGCAATTATTGTCACGAACAAATTGACGAACATATATTAAATTCTTGACAATATGAGGGGTGATAAGAACATTATTTAAGTGAAGAGATTTAGTTGCAGTTGGCAAAATACTATGGCCCGTGTTGGTGACGGGTATGGAGTGACCATCACCAACCGAGATAGACGGATACATACAAGTATTAAAAATTTCACTAAGACTATTAACTGAATTATTGAGATGAGAGCTCGCACCTGTATCCATATTCTTACCAAGCCCAGGATCAAGAAAGTCCGGTATGAAGGCATGTGGTAACGAGTGGCTTGAGCTAAGTTCCGCAGGCTAGATTCCTAGGCCGATTTGACAACCTGTGTACAGTTAAAACAAATGGTCAGGCAATGGGCTGCTTGGTAGGTGGGTAATAAAACCCATGTGGAACAAATGGACTAGCTAACTGTTGGGCCGACAAGTAACTTGGAGCAGCTGTAGTTGGGCCGACATAACGTGGGCTGGTATAATAAGTCAGGCCAAGTGGAGAAGAGGCCTGGTAGGCTACTGGATTAATAATACTTTGAATGTAACTGCTGGGTTGGTGGGTAATCATCATTGGTATATTAGAAAGTAACTGCTGATGATACTTAGAATGTAAGGTGTGTAAATTGACGTAGCACCGTAAAAAGGGAACCACAGGAAACACGTGACCTATGCACGGATCAAACAATCATGACCTTAGCACGATAAACACCAAACGTGACCTTAGCACGTTTTAACAATCGTGACCTTAGCACGATAAGCACCAAACGTGACCTTAGCACGTTTTAACAATCGTGACCTTAGCACGAAAAGAAAACCAACGTGACCTTAGCACGTGTTGTAGAAAGAAAAAAAGGATCGTGTGACCTTGCACATAATTGGATCGTTAGGTTGAGCTCGATACCATGAAGGTTGGAATATTTGTGTGTGTATTCCATTAATCAATGATACAATATATAGGGGTACAAGACAACTAATCAATGACAAGACAAGTACAAGAATATACACTTAAGGCAACTAGTCAATGACAACATAATTGACAATTAGACAACTAAAGATGGATATATGGATGAGAATGGGACAACTCATGATTGACTAGATAGTGTCAATCAACTAACATACACGGGTTAACATATTTCATCTTACCCGGTTTGTGGAAAAATCTTGGGAGAATTTTCTATATAAAACGGAACATTGTCTTTAGCGGAATATAATGGTCTGTTATGTTGGTCTGGAGCCGTTAACATGACTGTCACTAGACATCCTGTGCTTGTTCCAGCAATAACATCAAAGTAATCAGCTAGCCTTGCTTCTTCACCATCCAACTCTTGCAAATGTACGTAATGCACAATTGACAATTAAGGGACCAAAAGATAAGCAACAATATGCAACGGATCAAATCATCATTTTTTTCTTTTGTACTGGTATTGTTTTAATGATGTATGTAATGAATGTGTCTGCTGTATGTATACCTGAAGTTGTGACTCGAGGTACTGGAGAATAACACCGGGAATGATACCTCTAACGCCTCCACCATCAATACTGAGGATTGTTATGAGATTTCCAGCACTTGGAGGCCGGAGTCCGATATGATTTACTGTTGAGGTTTCGCTTGTCATCTTGATGTCTTAAGATATGCTGACATACTGTACAAAACAATTTGTACTAGGACTTTGCGTGAATCGGTTTACATGCAAGCTTTATTAACATCATAATCTAGTAGGACAGACATGGTATTGTAGTATACAATACATTAGGCATAGCCTCCGACGTCGTTTTGAGTGGTAAAATAAAAATGTTTCAAACGGACCCGTCAACTATGTGACAAATTAAAAAAAAATACCTTTTAATTTTAGCTTCTGCCATTTTTTTTATATGATAAACTTTATTTATTAAACATCTTACAGATATACAACGGTTCCTTTACAATTTTTTTTTACCGATTAAACGTCTTAAAACTAGGAATAAATTGAACCCAATATTACAATAATTCAGACTAACACACGGTTTTATAAAAAAATGTTAAATTTTAATATATGTTTTTTTAAAGAATAACATAAATTTTAAAACACACCCTTAAACTATATAACAATTTACATGAAGTACGTACTCTATACTTTATTCCTTTATGCATATATATAACTATATTAAATAAGAAAATTTAAACCACATCCCCAAACTATGTAACAAATTACGAAATCTATCTTAAACTTTTATGTTTTACAATTTTTATTTATACAACCAATTTTAGTTAATCAAATATATAATACATGTTTAGCAATTTTCTTATAAAACATATACCAACAAAAATATATTTAAATTTCGAATCTAGCGAGTCTAATATTACGATACTTTTGACTTACATATGATTTTATAATAAATAACGATTAAAACTTCAAACCCAAATTCTTATTTTTATTGGTAATAAGTCAAAATTTAACATACATACCACTAAAAAGGGTTTTAAGTTGCGAATAAAATAAGTCAAGTATTGCAATTCTTTCGACTCGAGTACAATTATATAAAAAATTATGATCAAAATTTTATATTCAATCCTTTATTTTCTTGTAATAGGTCAAATGATTACAAATGTTTGAATAATACAAACGGTATTAAATAGAGAATATGAATTGCATTATACAATAAAATTATATAAAAATGCATGAAATCAAATTGTGAAAAACTAGAAAGGGTTAAATAGTTTTTACCATTTTAATTTATAGTTTTGAAAATTTATTGTGAAATCAAACGAGCAGTATATATGTAAATGTAAATGCAAGACAATAAGTAAAATATAAAAACATCAAACCCATACACAATTATATGTGGTGGTTCGGTCATGAAGCTTCTTTCCTCGCCCTACTCCACTCTCCGATTATTCGACTCGAGAGTTCACTTCACTATGTCAACAAGCTTCCTTACTTGGCGGAGAAAACCGTACAACGTCGCTTACAAGCTTCACTATGTCAAGGTAGAACCACCATTTCACAATATATATTACTAAAAATACTAACCTATCACTCTATTTTGGTATATGGTGTTTGATAATGAATTTGGATATATGATGGTGATATGTAGCAATACAACTAATGTAAATATAAAGACCAAAAGCTACAACACATGAAGCTTGTAAGTTCTTCGTGTGTTTTTCCCTTGTTAGAGAAATGGTTAGTTATATGAATCACTTAGATGGTTATTAAGACAAGATAGTGATCAATGAATGTGTGTGAAAGTAGAGAGAATGCTAGAAATATGATTGCAAGGGATGAGTTCAACGATGTGGAGAATGCTTCAATAGATAAACAATAGGGACATCAGATTGTCCATGGCTCCCTAAAGAGGGGGCCGTCCACTTTAAACTTACTAAATACAATCTAAATTTTGAATGATTGACGCTACTATCATTTTGTTACCCAGAAGCTTAATCCATTTCACAACAATAAGCTATACCAATAAGCAAAATAGTAGAAAAGAGATAAGAGAAAAGTTGG